>CM047811.1:71264244-71506693 GCA_026214975.1 Gentiana macrophylla | reverse complement strand
GGTCAAATTGTAGCTCTAGTCTGGTGAGTCAGTCGTATTCCTCAGGGGAAAACATGGTAATTCTTTTAAGTGGGGTTAAACACCAAGAAGCTATTATTAACTCGATCTAAGTCGCAGCTTTTACTTTTCTGGGTTAGATTATGTTAGTAGTTAGATTGTTAGTAAAGCAAAGAAATAAATATATAAATATAAAAATAGATAATATATATATTTTGGATCTAGCCAAGAATACTTTCTTGAATCAATATCTTTTGTAGTGAAATTGAATGAGATGATCTTTTCCTTGATGCAAGGATGTCAATTATGTATGAACCGGTGTTCTCCTAAGCTAGACAACTCCTCCTCACACGAGCGTATGAAATTGTCATATGTCAAATGTCATCACCCAAGGTCCACAAGCGCCCCCATGCTAATCTTAGTTAGTCTCGAACATGTACTGAGTACAAATCTACCCCGGATAAAAGAGGTTATTCCGTTCGTCAGACGGCGATGTTATTCAAGAGGCTCCGGTTGTCAAGCGGATCGATTTAACACAAACGGTGTAGTTTCAATTAAACGTGATTTTAACATTATTAAGATCTCGAGTACAAATTTCAATAAGATTCATCTTTCCAGACAAATCCGCCCCGGGTAGGAAATCGGTTCCGTTGTCACGCTTTCACTCGCCAATTTTACCCTCCGGTTTTCTATTTTTTATCTCATATCCTAACTTCTCCGGTCGAGTTCATCGTCAGGTTATATGTTGCGATTCATCTTGATTAATTACGCTAATCCGAATATATTATCAATACGTTGCAAAATAGAAAAAGATTCATTATAATTAGTTTTAATCATGATTACGTGAGTTTCGATCATTCATTTTACCAAAAGATTAACTAATTCGATTCATATCTTGGCTAGACATATTTTTAGTTTAACATAGTGATAGATATAATATATATATATATATATATATATATAAATAAACAACAAAAGTAATAACTTGATAAAATTACCCGTTAAGTGCAAATCAAAGCCGTATTCTCTCCAAATAACAACTTCTTCAATAACAACTTTCTCAGTATTTCTCTGAGCATTACAACAAGATTTACTTTTATTTATAAATATAAAAACATATATATACATACATAGACATATGTATATATACGGGCCCAAAGATGAAATAAAACGAGAAAAGAGATGAAGAACGGAGATGAAGAAGAGGGGAATGGAAGAAATGGGAGGAGGTGGAGAAGAGAGATCTTGGCCAAGAGTGGCCAAGATGGGGCAAGGATTTTTTATGGATATGGGGAGGTATTTATAGGGGGAGTTGAGGGAGGTTGTAATGAGGGAGGTGATATTTGAGGGAGATATTTTTGGAGAATATGCTAAGTATATGCCAAGGAATATGCTAAGCATATGCCAAGTTTGTTACAAGCATGTGGGAGGTATTGATGAGTTTGTTATGACTCATCATCATCATCATTAGTTAGCACATGGAGTAACATGCAACAAGTTGAGCCAAAAATATCCGGTTCGACCCGAGATATCAACTGCTCGATAAAAATTCATAACTTGAGTTGTAGACCTCCGATTGACGTGATTCAAAATGCGTTGGAAAGCTCATTTAAATATCTACAACTTTAGTCAAGAACTATTCTCCAGAAAATGCCTCTAATTCGGGTCAAATTTCCATCGAAAACAGGTTACGGTAGAAGCGCGTAGGAAAAATAATTTGATCCGTTGAACTCGTAAGCTTGTGGCATTTTCTTCTTTCCCTCAAAATCCATCTTTTAGACTCAAAACATGTCGTTACATGGAATCTTGGTCAATATATAATCTCGCAATGAACCACCAAAATACCAAACGTAAATCTGACATTTACACTCCGGTTACTAAACGGTACAAAACTTATAAAAACTTATAAAAATACGATAATTTATATAATAACTACTACTTATACATTTGAATAAAACTTAGTAATTTTGACTTGATTTGATACAATAATGCTCAAAATGGTATCAATATTAGGGTAAAATGTCGTAATAATGATCATAAATTTATCTCTCATCACCGCCGCCTTCATCTCAACAAATTCGACCTAACTCGGACCAAGCCCATGATCAAAGCGACAAGAGTTAAAGCTCGACGATTTACAAAGCTAGCGACAATCCGCGGCGATTATCCTCAACATTCGACCGAATCAATGCGCGCCACGCCACCCACGTTTATTATACGCATTTATCTCTTTTTAAAATCTGCTTTCTCTTATGCCTATAGTTAGATGAAACGTATCCTTGTAAAGGACATGACATAATACACAAAAGCGGATAACCTCGCCAATTTATCGACAAATTATCTCTCATTTACTGACTTTATAATCTTCATAGATTTCATCGATTAATCTAGATATCCACCGCAATAATCCACTCAAAAACATCAATCAATAAGATTACTTTGAAGGATCATATGCAGCCCTCAAAATTCCACACCATTTAAAAACACTACTAACATTCAAGCTTCTATCGCGTCATCGGTAATGTCGACTAAGCTATCATATAACTTTGATTCACTAACCCATGCTTCATTTCAAAAGGAGATTTTCAAACCATCTCCAACTTCCAAACTAAACCATCTCTAATCATTTGAAGCTCTTGATAATTCCGTTCAAAACTTAAGAATAACTACTCTTACTCTTCATCCGCCAAAATTCCTTCCTTGACATATTTTCCCGTGAGAAGCTTACTTCATGCATAATTTTCCTTCTTTAGATACAACTCTTGCATTCAAGCAAGAAGGGAAATGTTTTTATACTCAAGTCCCTTTGTCTTTATCAAAAGGGCAATGTCCCACCTACTGAGGTGAACTTTACTTTGCCCCTCAGTGGTTCAAAAAAACTCCTTATTGATACGTTAAAGTTTGTCACAAGTGGGGTAACCAAATAGACTGCATGAGGTTACATGAACATCACAATTAATGGATTTAATAGTTGTCAACATACATGCAATTAACAGGACCCTAAATTTCCACCCTTGAAGCTTATTTTGAACTTTTCTATTCCCAAATTCGACACTTCGATTGCTGGTCCTTTTATGAATAAGCGGGACTCCCAAGTATTTTGCAAGATCATTAGTCCTATTTATTCTACTAATCTAAACAATATTTTTGATCAAATTAGAGATAGAAAATGGTGCTCAATAGATTTTGTTCATCCTGGCTTTGATTACGAGATAATGTGTTGTGTATATACTTAGCATATCCAACCGACAAATTAATCCAAATCTAACAAACTCTTAGGTGTACAAATACTAGTGTTACACCTAAGCATACACATGGACCAACCATGAGCTACACATAACTAACATTATTTCAACACCCTCTCAAATCGAATGTGGTAAAGTTTGAACATTCAGGCTTGTCTATGAATGGTAGGAATTTAACCCCGACAAGGCTTTGGTGAAAATATCACCGGTTTGGTCACATGTGGAGATATGTTTGACATCCAAATTTTCCTTCCGAACTTGTTTCCTCACATAATGGACATCTATCTCTATGTGTTTGGTCTTCGAGTGCTGTATTGGATTCTGTTCTAGAGATTCTGCTCCTGTGTTATCACAATAGATAACTGGTTTTCTGTTGATTCTGATTCCAAGTTCAGATAGCAGGGACTTCAACCAAGTGTTATCTGCAGATGCATGTGCTAGACTTCTGTATTCAGACTCAGTGCTGGAACTTGACACAGCTTGTTGATTCTTAGAATGCCATGAGACCAAGGATGATCCCAGATAGATACAATGACCTACTATTGATTTCCTATCATGTGGACAACACCCCCAACTTGCATCTGAGTACCCTATAATATCCATGCTTCCACCAAATTTTAAGTGTAGACTATAACTCAGTGTACCTTTTATATATCTTAGCAGTCTTTTAAGTGCTTTCCAGTGAACATCTCTAGGATCATGCATGAACTGGATAAGGGAACTGGCCACATATGCAATGCCTGGTCTAGTAAATGCCATGTACTGTAATGCTCTAATCACACTCCTGTATAAGGTAGGATTTGACATAGAAGTGCCTTGATCTGGTTCAAAAGTCTTTCCAGACACCATTGGTGTCAGACATGGCTTCAAGTTGTTCATACCCAATTTATTCAGAAGCTACTGTCCATACACTTTCTGACTCAAAATAGGCCATTTGAATCCCTGGTTGCCTGCATGCCCAAAAATTGACTCACCTCCCCCAATTCTTTTATAGGAAATCTAGTGTGCAAGAGTGTAATGAACTTCAATGTATCGCTCGAATTACTCAGAATAAGGAAGTCATCAACATACACTAGGATATAGATGATGACACCCTCTTTAAAGGTAAATAAGGAGAGTATCTCAAATCGCTTGTTTGAAGCCCCATGTTAACATCTTTGTTCTCAATTCATCAAACCTGGCCCTAGGTGCCTGTTTAAGACCATACAATGCTTTGTTTAGTTTGCACACATAGTCTGGTTTACTTGTACTCACAAAGCCTGTTGGTTGAGGCATATAGACACACTCTTGGAGTCTCCTATTGAGGAAGGCATTGTTGATATCAACTTGTTTAATTGGCCATTCATTATGAACAACAACAACAAGGAACACTGACGATGGTGCCAACGTTTGCAACTGGACTGAATGTTTCTGAATAATCCACCCCATCTTGCCGTGAATACCCATTTGCCACAAGTCTGGCCTTACACTTTAAGACAGAGCCATCTGGTTTGTGTTTAACTTTAAAGATCCACTTATTGCCAACTAGGTGATGATTAGACAAGGGAGGCACCAGTTCCTAGGTCTTGTTTTGTAGAAGAGCAACTACTCTTCATCCATGGCTTTCTTCCAGTGAGGTTGAGACAAATCTTCTGACACAGATGATGGTTCAGAAATTGAATCAATGCACAATGCTCAGACACAAGTGTAAAAATAGGCTTAGGCTTGAAAATGCCACTCTTTGACCTAGTTTGCATAGTGTGGCCAGTGGTAACCGGGATATTATATGCAAGAGGATCGGGTGTGGGAGAGGAGTAGGGTGGGGTGGAGGGTGAAGAGGGATTGGATGAAATAGTGAATGTGTCACTGGAATGAGGTGTAATATCAGTGTCATGATGTGTGGAATGCACAGGTGAATAATCAGGATGAGTGAATGTAGGAGTAGTATGAGAAGGAAGAGATGTACCTGTGAGAGACATATCAATGGCATCAGCAGCTGGTATTACTGGAGCATCTGGTGTATTTATAGCAGCTAAAGTACTTTATATAGGGCAGGTGATACTGGAAATAGACACATGATTGTGTGTGTGTTTAGCTGTGGGATGCATAGACTGGTAAGAGAATTCTTGTTCATTGAAGGTAACATCTCTACAGATATAGATCCTACCTGTGGTATACATGAATTTGTGACCCTTGTGAGCATGACTAAGGCCAAGGTAGACACATTTTTGTGTGTGATACAAGACCTTGTGATTATGATAGGGCCTAAGGTATGGAAAACAGGAACAACCAAAGGTTTTGATGAGATTGTAACTAGGTTTTTGTGATGGAGAACTTGATAGGGTGTGATGTTTTCAAGACAGGGGTTGGTAGAATGTTGATGAGATTGACAACATGAAGAAAGTCATCCTACCAAGACTTTTGTGGTAAAGATGCCTATGCTAAGAGGGTGAGACCTGTTTCTACTATATGTCTATGTTTCCTTTCTGATATACCATTTTGGGGATGAATGTGAGGACAAGGATGTCTGAATTGAATGCCACATTTGGCAAGGAAAGGTTCTAAGGTTCTGTATTCCCCTCCCCAATCAGATTGAACAATTTTAATTTTGGTGTTTTTTACAGGCATATTGGCAAGGATGTATGAATTGAATGCCACATTTGGCAAGGAAAGGTTCTAAGGTTCGGTATTCCCTCCCCAATTAGATCGAACAATTTTAATTTTGGTGTTAAATGAATTTCATGTGTTCCAATTTTAATATGAAAACATCACGAAGCTTCGACTTGATTTTAAAGGATATATCCAAGTGAACCGATCAGAATCATCAACATAGTGTATATAGTACAAATAACTTGTAAGTGGATCTGATTGGAGAAGGTCCCCAAAGATCAAGATATGAATCAATTCAAGAGCATGTGAGGATCTACTTTGGGACACATGAAAAAGGGAGTAACATAGGATTTACCATATTGGCATTCATCACAAAAAGGCATTTGTTCATTCACAGACACATTACAATCTTTTAAGCCTTGATTCAAAACCCTAAGAGAAGGGTGTCCTAGCCTCCTATGCCAAACAATGGCTTGATTATTTTGATTGCTAGAAGTGATCATACAAGCTGACAGTCTTTTGGAATGAGGGGATCTCTGAGAAGAGAAATATCTGGAGTGGTTAGGCTTAATGGCTTTGACTGGCTACATCTTGTAGAGGCCATTTTCCAGGGTTCCTTCCAGTAACACCTTCTTTGATGCTTGATCCTTAACAAAGCATTTAGAAGCAGAAAATTCAATGAGCACAGGGTTGTCAGCAGTTAGTCTAGAAACACTAAGCAGACTTTTCTGGATTTTAGGAACATGTAAAATATTGGACAAGTGAAGATTATGATAAAGTGTAGTGCGGCATGTATGAGCAATGTGCATATAATTACCATTCCCATTATCGTTGTATCATCATTACTTTCATACTCGCACCTTAATGAGAGATTACCAAGATCGGATGTGACATGGTTTGAAGCCCCACTTGCCTCAGCATACCATCTAGAATCTATAGACATCTCGGGGCGAAAGAAAGTAAGCAGCCATTTGTCTTGAATTTTGCTGATTTGAAGAAGGTTGCACATAGTTTTCCTCAAACCTGTGCCAGCATTCTATAGAAATATGTCTAGATTTGCAACAAATCTGACATGTTGGTCTGGTGTTTCCATTAGTATTTGCGAAGTGCTATTGTTTCTTCCTCCACCTCTCGCCCCTTGATCTACCTCTTCCACTACTACTGCCCTCTACCCTTGAAGGATTAGGCCCGATTGTAAGAGCCCCGCCTACGCCTTGTGCCATAAGAGCATTAGTATGATTCAAATCAAGTGATCCAGGAGGATTAAACCGGGCAATATGGCGTTCATGATGATTATTTGAGCCTGAACCTCAGCCCAACTCATGGATTGAACTCTGGAGGTACTATTGACAATTGCAGACTCATACTCTTTGGGTAATCCTCCTAAGGTAGCTAGGATGAGCTCATAACTAGAGATGGGGTAACCAGCTGCAGCTAGGCCATCTGAAAAACTTTTCATCTATGCAAGATAATCTGACATTGATCTTCCTCCCTCAGTGGTCTTGGTAAGTGCATCTATGTATTCGAGAATTTTGGACTGAGATTGACTGTTGAACAGGGTCTCAAGTGTGATCCATACATCATGTGGTGTGTTGCATCCAAAAATTTCTTGTAATGCTTGCTCTGTCATGAATCCACATTGCCATCCAAGCAATAGTTGATCTACAACAATCCACTCATCATATGAAGGTCGAGGCCCAGGTTGTAGACGAGATGTTCTTAAGCCAGAATTCAGATAAACAGGTGGAACATTCATGCCAT
This sequence comes from Gentiana macrophylla, assembly GCA_026214975.1. Classification (NCBI taxonomy): domain Eukaryota; kingdom Viridiplantae; phylum Streptophyta; class Magnoliopsida; order Gentianales; family Gentianaceae; genus Gentiana; species Gentiana macrophylla. Next base: position 71,499,101 of record CM047811.1, on the reverse strand, counting down.
AAAGACGATCTTCAAGTTTGTGTCCTCGGATAACAGGGAGGACAGTGTACCTCCACAGTAAATAGTTATTCCGATCTAACTTGATGGTGATTTTCTGAGAAAGACTGGTGCCAAAATAATGTTTGGAAGAGAGAAGAAAGCTTGGTGGAGGTAAGAAATCGGGTCGCATGTTCATAGCTGTGGAGTAGAACGGTGGTGGATTAACATAGAGCTGGGAGAAGCTAACTCCGGTGATTGGAAAAAGCATAGTGGTGGTGGGCTGTGGTCGGATTGGTGTAGAAATGGGTGTTGAGCTCAACCCAGAAACAGAACTTGTGGGTGTTTGTAAAATGGAGCTGGTCATGGTGGACAATGGCGGAAATGCTTCGCTGGATGATGGCTGGCCGGAGGTAGCCATGGCCGCCTTGGCTTTGATACCAAGATAGAAAATGGTGCTCAATAGATTTTGTTCATCTTGGCTTTGATTACAGATAATGTGCTGTGTATATACACTGCATATCTAAAAGACAAATTATTCCAAATCTAACAAACTCTTAGGTGTACCAATACTAGTGTTACATCTAAGCATACACATGGACCAACCATAGAGCTACACATAACTAGCATTATCTTAACAATTAGTATCAGTCATGGGGGTAAAGAAAATTTTATATTTCTCTCTATTGATGGTTTGACCCGATATGGAACATAAATCATCCAACACAGACATCAAATTCATTATTCCTTTAATATTAGCTTTGGTGAAAATAATTAAACCATCAACGAAAAGAAGGTAGAATATAATAGGGCCACTAGAACTCAGCTTCACAAGTTGCCATATTTTTGTTCTTGGCGCCATGATCAAAAGCAATGGACAAAAACTCAATGTAAAGCACAAAAAGGTAAGCGAAAATGGGATCACCTTGTGAATGTCTCTACTAGCTTTAAAAGTATGTCCTATGTTGTAGCTATCAAAATCAGAATCTGACCCTAAACCGCTATCCAAACCGATCCAACCTACCGCGGATTCAACACTGAGGCTGAACCGTGGGTACAGGTTACTGTCGAACCCTCGACAGTGAGGAGCTGTATAACCCCCGTTAGAGAGGATCTGTAGAACCATCGACAAGCTCGATTTGTGTTTTCTCGTCAGGATCAACACTTATTCAATCTGATCTCGAATTAACAAAATCCGTAGCGGCAGCAAGAATTTATTCGACTTAATTAACTACCGAACAATTATTAAAACTACTAAAAGAGAAGGTTACAAGATTACCCAACTGATGAGATGCCATAATCTTCTGAGTATCTTCAAACGACGATTGGTGGACGTCAGTCCTAAAATAGAACGTGCTTGAATATGCTTCTAAGAAAAACCCTAGTTTTCTTCTGCCAATGGCTAAGACAAGAAAACATAATTTTCTCCCTTTTCATATAAAAGTGGCGTAGATATTGTTGTTTTTATTGTGTTGGGAGAAAATGACCAAGAGTTTGAGAGTTTTTTCTACACACAATATTTCTTTTCCTTTAAGAAAAAGAAACCATTAACCAATAAGAAAACTAATTTCTTATGTCATCCAAGCAATAAGAAAATTTATTTCTTAATGTTGTGAGTCATCCAACCAATGAGAAAATTTCTTTTATTATTATTGGAATCATCCAACCAATAGATGATTTACACATGTGAAATAATTAAGAGAAAATTTATTTCCCGAAATATATCACGCGTGGCACCATTCTTAAAGCCATTAGATAATAGAAAATGTATTTCTATTTTGCATATTATTTAATAAATAAATAATAATTTGTATATTCATTAAATAAACCAACCATTTAATTCTATTGTCAATGTTCCAAAATATAAGAATTCACATGTGTATTATGAGCCAACTCGGGGACCATGAACTTATAACCAGTAGCTCCAATAAATTGAATAAAATTTTATCGAACAAAATGTTTCTATCCAACTTATTAATTCCAGAACTACGCCACTATATATCCGAAACTGAACTCTATCGATTATGAATATAACTTATTCTCAATATGCCGAGTCAATAAGTGTCCATTGGTATAATATTTACATACAAACTAACCCTCCATAGTCTATCTGTAATGATGGATCAAAACGTTTCTTATGCCAAATGTCGTGGTGATCTTGAATCCCTACTCCGATATGAGAAGCAAAGGCTGGATTAGACGGGAAGATGAAGATTCTCTATTTGCTTATCTCTAGATAAAAAGTTGACTCTGCCTATTTTTTTTTTAATCCGAACGCATAATGAGGGTGGGGATTATGAGGAGTTTTAGTAGGATTAATTTCCCATAAATTCCATAATTAGTCCAAAATAATTAATTAGGATAAGGTAATAATGGAATTACCTAAAATAAACCCGAATTACCATTTTACCCTTACTTAGAACTAGAGATATTACAGTAATAGACTTCAATGCATTAGTGTATATATTGCAGTGAAATAATAATGTCTAATGGTCATATAATATCAAAGAATGTATATCACATAGGATAAGTATAATAATGAATGACTTTTTTTTAGGAAACAAGAGATTTTACTAATTAATATCAGCCAAACAAGCGGCTAAAACATCACCGGGGGCGAACCACCCTAAGAAGCAGAAATTGACAAATTATGCCTAGCTAAAAGATGAGCGTGAATATTTCCCATACGTTGAACAAAAGCAAAGGAAACTGATGCAAAACTAGACAAAAGGGCCAAACAGCTTGCACACGAACAACCCAGAGTTGAAAGGTCCTTTGCCGGTCGCCAAGTCGTAACACGCATGCCAAACAATCGCTCTCCACCACCGCCGTTGGATCCCCAAATGTCTCTCCCCTTCAATGCTAGAAAAATATCCCTAAGCTCCATGAACTCCGCCGAGTCTCACTGGTCAAAATGGTAGGCAAAGGAGTGTAGAATCGCCCCCATGTGCATCGCGAAAAATGATACCAACACCTGCTCCCGCCCCTGTCACTGAGGCATCCATGATAGCCTTAATCTCCCCCACCGACGGCTTCACCCACTTATCAGTAGGTTGCTGGGACGTGGGATATACCCGAAAGACTGCCATGGACTCCTCATACTCAGTCTACGCTGCCAAAGAATGCATACATACCGCAAAACATGAACTGCCTGTCCATCAAACATAGCAGAACAACACGCCTTCCATATCCCCCACCTTAGCCATAAAAATCATGCAGTATAATGAACACCCTGATCCTCGAGAAGCTGCAAGAAGAAGTCCGCAAAGGTAGCAGATCAGAGCTGGCCCAAGACCCCATAGAATGGGGATACTCCAGATTTTGTCTGCCATCTCGCACTCAAAGATCACATGCATCATAGTCTCCATTGTCCTCCCCACATGCCAAACAAATACCATCTCCCATTTTCCGCCTCATCAAACCATGCGCAATAGTAAGACAATCATTTGGGCACCGCCACAAAAAGTGCTGAATTCGCGGCTGGACTGGAAGCTGCCAACATCTTCTCCATACCCTATAATCCCGCTGATGAAGTCGGCCCTACTACAAACGACGGTCAATAAATGGATAAGGCAAGAAATTATCCTGACCAGAAAGTATAATTACTCATATGGTCATAGTGCCAAATCCGCCTATCTTGATACCCTATGGAGCTATAGTGGTTGCTAAAATTTAATTAGACTCCCAGCCGAAACAACTCATGAACACGGTGCACTTCCCAAACTCTCATGTTTGGAATGAATAATGGCGAAACCTTGGAACCCATAGAAAGCTTACGCCCTGCATAAGGTATACAAAACGAAGGCCGCCGACTTGTCCAAGCATCATAACAAAAAAAAAATTTAATCCCCATCTCTGACCCTCCTCCGCATCTCACTAAGCAAAAGATCCCGGCCCTCGAGAATACTACGCCAAAGAGATGACGGGTGATGCATTGTCTCTGTGGGATCGACCCTTGTTTGTTCGCTATACACAATGGACCTAGTCCTCTTGCTAAAATAAGCGACTTACACGCGATCAATGGGCGGGTCCCCAGCTTAGCTACAAGAATAGTACTGGCCTCAAAATATTTCGCATGCAACACCCGTGCCACCAATGAACCCGGGTTATTCAGAATCCTCCAAGACTGCTTTTCCAAAAAGGCTAGATTAAAATACTTCAGATCACGAAACCCACGAAACCCCAGACCTCCCAGATTCTTCGGAAGACAACAAGCTTCACAGTTTTTTCAATGCACTCTCCTCTTGTTCTCTGTGTCACACCAGAAGAATCCTCTAATCACCTTCTCTAGTTCCCTAATCAGTGTAATGGGGATCTTGAAACATTGCATAATGTACGTAAGGATGGCCTGAAAGGATGATTTTATGAAGACCTCATTCCCTGCCGGCGAGAGCAACTTGTCTTTCCAGCCTGCCACCGTTTTGCATATTATATCCCTCATAAATTGAAACACCTCGGCTGCCTCAAGTACTCCCCCGACCCATACCCCAATGGAATATGTAGCATATCCGACACCACTTCGTGTTCTGTGATAAAAAAAACCCCTGAAAAGTATAAGCAAGACTTTTGAAAATTAATGGCTTGACCAGAAATGGCCCCATACCTGGCGAGCTGATCCATTAAGGTCTCCACTACTTCATTCACAAACTCAAATAAAACCATACAGTTATTATCAAAAAGAAAATGCGAGATGATCCTCACTCAGTATCCTTACCAAGGCGTATACCCCGTAAACCCTTCTGTGCGGATGATAAAATGAAGCAGAGACAACAGACCCCCTTACTGGATAGCTCGGGTCGGCACTATCCTCTTACTAGGATAACCATTAATCAGCGCACAAAATGAGGCAGTCGTCACACAACGCCTACCTAAGTCAATAACGTAGGCAAAAATTGCATGCACTCCATAACCCGACACAACTACTGCAAATCAACCCTATCAAAGGCCTTAGCTATATATAGTTTCAAAGCTGCATGATTGTCACAACTGCATACCCGCTTTCAATGAATGAAAAGCTTCAAAAGAAAACATTGCATTATCCGTAATGAGTCTGTCCGACACAAACGCACTTTGGTTCCCTGAGATAACATCCCCAATCATCCTTTAAGTATATTGATAATTACTTATGAAATAAGCTTATACATCAAATTACAAAGTGCAATTGGTTGAAACTCAGTCATAAGGGGTAGCTACCTCTCCAAATCAAAGAAATATAAGTTTCATTCTACATACCTAAGGAGGATCCATTGTTTAGGACATCCAACACCACATGCATAACATCCTCCCCCTATAATGCCCTAAAACTTCTTCAAAAACTCCACATGCATACCATCCGGCCCTGGTGACTTCCTCCCCGACAACTGTTTCAAGGCAGCACAAACCTCCTCCCTCGTAAAAACCGTCGCCAAGCTCTACCGGTGCCCATCATCCATCTGAGCAAACTACAAATCCTTAAGAACAATAACTACCCCGTTGGAAGAATAGATGGTCTGGAAGTAATCTACCACCACACGTTCCATATCTTCAGGTTCCTCACACAAAAATCCATTGTCATCATGTAACATATGTATAGAATTCCGCTTCATTCTTGAGGCTGCCTTATAATGGAAATATAGAGTATTCCTATCTGTTATATCAAGCCACTCACTCCGCCCTCTTTGACGCCAGTATTCCTCTTCCATTGTCTGCCACTGATCTATTTGCTGAATAAGACTCTGTTCTTGATGGACCGTGTAACTATGCGATTTTTCTAGCTTACGCAATTCCTCATCTTTCTCCGTAATACGCTTCCCAGGTTTCCCATGCCTATGCGAGCTCCATGCCCACAACTCTCAATGAACCGAGTCACTCACCTAACTAAGAAAGAGGGTCCTATAACAGTACCCTTCTGCCAAGAAGCTCTGAAGCACTCCTCGGATTCAAGATCCCTAATCCAGAAAGGATCATATCGTGGAACTGGCGTCCACCTAACAAGTCCTTGATCAAAAAGGTTTACCAATGATTAAAAAATAGGGACATGATCTGACCGCAAAATGGATAAGTGATAGACAAAATTGTTACAATATAGAGGCTGAAGGGAATGCTGACTGCGGTCAGCTGATACACTCTGCTGATTGTATGAAGACACAACAACCTACTGACAGTATGACACAACAGCCTGGTGAGTAATCTAGTGTAGTATAGAAAGCAGTTATTCAGTTATAGTTTGTTGTAACCACTTGCAACTTGCTTCTAACTGATTAATGTGGTGTATGAAGTTATAAATACCCCATAATCAGCCATATTGTAATTTAACTTGTGACTTTCAGTTCATCAATAATAATTCCGCATTTTTTCCTTTCAGTTTATAATTCTATACACTTCATCATGGTATCAGAGAAGAAATTTGAGAATTTCTAAATGTTTTCCTACGTTTTTCTCTGAGATGTTTGAAGAATTTTGAGAGTGTTCTTCATCTTTTCTGTGATTCCAGTTTTTTGAGAGTAAACTGTCATCGTCTTTCCTGAAACTTCTGATCATTTTTTTTCTTCTGTAATCTCACTTTCATTGTTGATTTGAGATCTTTATTGGAGTTCTTGATAGCCATGGCAGCTAAGAAACAAGAAATAAGTCCTTCCAGTCCATTTTATGTTCATTCTAATGAAAATCCGTCTCTGGTTCTTGTTCAGCCATTGATGAATGGAAACAACTATAATCCATGGAAAATGTCTATGGAAACGGTGTTAATTACCAAGAATAAAAGTTGCTTCATAGATGGCACAATCAAAAGGCGAGAAGCAGATTCAGCAGATTTCCATGCATGGAGACAATGTGATACAATGGTGAGATCATGGATCTTGAATTTCTGTAGTGAACACCATTTACCAGAGCTTGATGTACTTCAAGAGTGCACATGTAGTTTGGAAGAATCTTGCAGCTAGATTTTCTAATGTTTATGCCTCGAGGCTTTCAGATCTTCTTGAAAAGAAACATCTGTTGAAGCAGGGTACCGATTCTGTCTATCAATATTTCACAAAATTGATGGTTCTGTGGGAAGAAATCAAGACTATCAGGCCTGTGTCAGTTTGTTCTTGTGATCCTCAATGTCACTGCAATGCAATCAGCAAACTACTGGATCATATAGAGGTTGAACATGTCATGAAATTACTAAAAGGTTTAAGGGTTGATTTTGAACCAATGGTTTCACAGGCAATGCTGATGGTGCCTTTCCCAGAAATTCCTGATGCCATTTCAATGGCCATTCAATTTGAAAGACAGAAGTTATATGTAGCTAATAGGGCCAAGAATCAAGATTCTAAGGTTCTCTTGTCTCAGAAAAATGGACAGGGAAAAAATCAAATAGTCAGCAGACCTAACTCTGCATCTGCTGCAAATCCAAGACCTAAGAATCTCAAGAAGGTTCAATGTAGTGTTTTTGGATTCAATGGTCATACTGAAGAGACTTGTTACAAGAAAAATGGCTATCTTCTTGGTTTTAAGTCAAGAAGGGCTAATTTGGTAGAGGAAGAACAGTCATCGGAAGAAGATCGGGCCCAGAATAGGTCAGCTGGACTGAGGTTCCCAAGTCTTACTGCAGAGCAGCTTGATAAGTTGATGGCTCTGCTGAGTTTTGATCCTCGTAGACATGCAGGATTTGGTGTTGGCCAACCTGCTGAAGTTGTCACACACTACTCACCTGCTACAGGGACATGTGACCTAAATTTAATAAGATCAATACAATGGATCTTGGACTCTGGTGCCATAGATCACATTGTAGGATCATTAGATATATTAAGCAATCCCAAACCTTCACCTGGTATAAGAATGAGATTACCTAATAGAAACAATGTTTCTGTAACACATATAGGACAAGTCAGGGTCAACCCTCAGCTGGTCTTACATGATGTGTTTTGTATTCCTGGTTTTAAATATAACCTTTTATCTTTACCTTCTTTTATCAACCATACAAAAGGTGCAACTGTCTTTTCTGCTAACAAGTTTGTTTTGTAGGACAAGAACAAGAATGTGATTGGTTCAGCTGAGTTACACAGAGGGCTCAATGTCATGGATCAACCAGGCTTTCTGTTACCAATGCTGTAGAAAGTCACACTTTATCTGATAGATTAGATTATGCTCTTTTATGGCATTACATACTAGGACACTTGCCAAATAAGAGACTGCAAGTTATTAGTTCACAGTCTGCTGATGTCAAATTTTGCAGTCATGATCTTTGTTATATTTTTCCTATGGCAAAATTAAAGGAAAAACCATTTCCATTAAGTACAACAGATGTAAATTTTGTTTTTGATCTTGTTCATATGGATATTTGGGGTCCTTTGAGACAACATACCGTAAATGGACAACAATATTTTCTCACTATTGTAGATGATTTTTCTAGATTTACTTGGGTTTTTCTTATGAGGCACAAATCTGAAGCTTCTGACCTAGTTAAATCTTTTGTTAAATTTGTTTCTACACAATTTCACAAGGTTATCAAAGTTATAAGATCTGATAATGGAGCTGAGTTCCAGCTCACTGATTTTTACGCTCAGCAGGGCATCATACATCAGACATCTGCACACCTAAACAGAACGGTATTATTGAAAGGAAACATCAGCATCTGCTGAATGTTGCCAGGGGACTGAGGTTCCAGAGTAATTTGCCTATTGAATATTAGGGTTTTTGTCTTTTACATGCTGTAAAATTAATTAATGCTACACCCACACCACTGCTGAAAGAACGCACTCCACATGAGGTGCTTCATGGAACTAAACCTGATTATTCTATGTTTAAGGTTTTTGGTTGTTTGGTTTTTCTTGCACACTTCAACAATACATGACAAAATTTGACTCGAGATGTAGGACTTGTGTCTATCTTGGGAATTCGAATACATCCAAGGGTGCTATTCTTTTAGACATTACCAACAAAGATATCTTTGTTTCTAGGAATATTCAATTCCATGAGACTTATTTCCCTCTATTTCAATAGGTATTAGGCAAGCCTAGACATCTTGCTGACATGCCAGTCCCTGTTCCAGTAATGGACAATTTTGTGATCTACTGAATGAGTCAGCAGACCAACCAAATACACGATCAGCTGTAGCTGAGGCATCCAATGAAGAGCATGCACCGGTTAATCAAGCACATGAACCCACATAATTAAGAAGGTCCACAAGAACAAGGAAATCACCAACATTTTATCAATGAGGGGCTCACACCATTCAGCAGACCCCACACCTTCTGAGTGAGGTCATGAACCTGGATAATCTTTCAGCAGACTATGTCAGATTCATTAATGCTATTGAAGAGCCTAAGACTTACAATCAAGCCATTAAGCATGATGAGGGAAAATAAGCAATGCACAAAGAAATTGGAACTCTACAAAAGACCAGTACATGGGAGATAATTGATCTACCTCCAGGCAAGAAACCCATTGGGTGCAAGTGGGTATAGAGAATCAAATACAATCCTGATGGTTCAGTATAGAAATACAAAGCAAGACTAGTAGCAAAAAGATACACTCAAACATATGGTATTGTTTATCAAGAAACCTTTTCTCCTGTTGTCAAGATTACTACAGTCAGAACTTTACTTGCAGCAGTAGCAGCTAACAATTGGCATCTACATCAAATGGATGTCAACACCTTCTTACATGAAGATTTACATGAAGAAGTATATCTGCAATTTCCACCAGGTTGTGCTGCAACTAAACCAAATCAAGTTTGTGGATTAACCAAATCACTGTATGGTCTCAAGCAAGCCAGCAGACAGTGGAACTACAAGTTAACTGAAACTTTTGAAGCCCAATGATTCGTTCAGTCTAAGAATGACCACAGTTTATTCACCAAAGGACCATGCCAATCTTTGATTGCTTTGCTGGTTTATGTAGATGACATCATAGCAGCAAGCCCAATGAGCAGTTGATTCACCAGGTAAAGGATGCCCTACATCAGCAATTCACTATCAAAGATCTTGGAAAATTGAGATATTTCTTCGGCATTGAAGTCTGCTAGAACTCCTATTTGGAATATCAATTTCTCGAAGAAAATACCCTCTTAATCTCCTAGAAGAATATGAATTTTTTGGAGCAAAACCTGCTAGACACCTATAAAGTCCAGGCAAACTTTACAGCATGGTGATTCACCACTTTTGGAATATAACACTGCTTACAGATCATTAGTAGGCAAACTTATCTATCTTTCCTTTACCAGACCAGATATTGCCTTTCCAGTTCAGCAGCTGAGTCAATTTCTTGATACTCCTACTGAAAATCATATGAAGGCGCAAGACACAGATCGGCGAGGTATCTGAAAGCCAACCTTGGACAAGGAATCTAGTTTCCAGCAAACAATGATCTTGTACTCAAAGGATTTACAGATAGTGATTGGGTTGGTTGCCCTGAAAAAAGAAAGTCAATATCAGGCTACATGATGTTCCTAAGAGATGCACCAATCTCTTGGAAGGCAAAGAAACAAACTACTATAGCAAGAAGTTCTTCAGAGGCTGAATATAGGGCAATGTCAAATACAGTTTATGAAATTCAATGGCTATTTTACATTCTTCAAGATCTGAAAATTCTAGTTCAACTACCCACTGTCTTGTTTTGTGATAATGCCGGTGACTAGCACATTGCGCATTATCCTGTCTTCCATAAAAGAACCAAACATTTATAGATTGACTGTCATGTTGTAAGAGACAAAGTAAAATTTGGACTTGTCAAACTACTTCCAGTCAACATAAAAGAACAAATAGCTGACATTCTCACCAAATCCTTGGATGCACCTATTTTCTCTTATCTGGTAGACAAACTAGAAATTTCAAAGATATTTCAAAGTTCCAGTAGCTGAAGGGAATGTTGAGTGAAATATGTTCATGTACTACTCTCAGCTTGATGGGAGGTGTTACAGTATAGAGGTTGAAGGGAATGCTGAGTGCAGTCAGCTGATACACTATGCTGATTGTATGAAAACACAACGACCTACTTGACAAGATGACACAACAACTTCTTTGAGTAATCAAGTGTAGTATAGAAAGTGGTTATTCAGTTATAGTTCGTTGTAACAGCTTACAACATGCTTCTAACTAATTCATGTGGTGTATGAAGTTATAAATACCTTATGAGCCATATTGTAATCCAACTTGTAACTTTCAGTTCATCAATAATAATTCCGCATTTTTTCCTTTCAATTTATAATTCTATAAACTTCATCATGATATCAGAGCAGAAATTTGAGAATTTATGAATGTTTTCCTGTATTTTTCTCTGAGTTTTTTTTGAATAATCTTGAGAGTGTTCTTCATCTTTTCTGTGATTCTAGTTTTCTGAGAGTAAACTGTCATCGTTTTTCCTGAAATTTCTGATCATTTCTTCTGTAATCTCACTTTCATTGATGATTTGAGATCTTTTTTGGAGTTTGCAGAGTGTATCAGCTGACTGCACTCAGCATTCTCTTCAACCTCTATGCCGTAACAAGAATGATGCGGGAAAATGGTGCGCCACCCCAAATTAGACACCCCTATCCAACTTAACCCGAGTCGCCAAATTGTCCGCTCGTTTATATATACGGTGCCCCCACATACCACAAATCTGTTAAACCACAACTAGCGAGAGCTTGTTGAAAGGCATACATCTGTGGGTACGGACTCAGATGTGGTCCTTCCTGCTCCGTACGTAACATCACCTCATTAAAATCCCTTGCAACAGCCCATGGTAGCGTCATCCGATCCTCAAACGTCTCAGCAAAGCCCAAGAATGCTCCCTCTCCCTCACTATCGGGTTACCATAAAACCCTGTGAAATGCCATGCAGGGCCAGTCCGAGACCAGATTTGACACTATCTTTGACCGTTTAGATTCACAAATAGCAATATCTTTAAACAATTTTTAGAAGGTAACCTTTTTCCTATTGATATATATTTTTAGATTTTTGACTAAAATAGCATCTTATCAACTAAATGAGGAAATTAATATATTGTGATTTAATTAGAACAAAATCTCTTGTTTTTTTCCCCTAAATTACCCTCATCTTAATGCTTTCACCAGTTGTAATAAAGAATAAAAAATTTGTTGTCTACCACAAAAATAGGAGATCTAATTTAATTAATTTTTACCGTTTATTGTAACCGCCAATCAATTCTCCGTGATTTTAGGCATTCATTGTCACTACACAATATAAACAATCACCGTCGACCACAATATTGATATTAATGTACAAGGAAATACTCACTTCATCTACAACTTTAATGCAAAAATTACTGCACCTATATTTCTCGATCCATATCAGTTTCATCATTTTTTTGGTTGTAACTAAATCTATTTTATTGACGGCTGCCGTCCTTTTTTAAGTATTACTACATTTTTTTGGCAGTAACTATATTTTATTGGATGTTATTATTTCTGTTGTGTTTTATTACAATTTGTTTTTGCTTTAACTATATCTATAATCAGTTATTACAATTTGTTTAAACAAGGATATGTCACGAAATATATAATTATGGTTACTTTATTCATACTCATCATATTAGTATTTCCATTTTCGAATTACATGATAATTATTATAGTAACTTTATTCATACTAATTCCAAGATATATTATATTCCGGCTGTAAAACACACCGTAGCTCGAAAAATCATGAATCACGAATCATGACTATTGTTTAAGAATAAATGCAAAGTTAGATTTGTGAAATATATTTGTTGAAGCAAAGTTTTATAACTAAGATTTATCTTATTATATAGATTTTAATATTAAGTAATAATCATTACAGTTATCATTTTCAAGAATATGAAATTTAAAAGCATTAACTAACACTTTTGCAAATTTCTTTTGGATGAGGATATCGAATTTTGTGCCACCATCACGACGATAGCAACAATATTCATCAAGGCTTCAGTGCGGGGTGGATTGAAAAACAACTATTGAATCTCGGATCAAAATTTGTCCAATGTTACATCAGTGGTGAAGCATTGAGGTAAAATTTTGTTTGTTAATTTATTATACAAGTATATTATTGTATATTATATATTTCTATTATTCCATATTTTATGGAAGCTAGTGATATTGACTATATGAATATAATGATGGATCAAGTCAATATCATATTAAAAATGTGATATACATGATCAATTAGATGAATCCCAGAACGATTAATATCTATGGTGACAATATTTTGTCTTCTAGACAATTTGAAAAATATATCACCATCCGAAGATGATCAATATATCATATATCAAACGAGCATATACATGGATTTGAATTCCATCTGATATGTGGAAAGCTCAAAAAAGTGAACATATAATTCACAAAAGTGGACATGTCGTTAATGACATGCCAAATACTCGTAAAAGTGAACTTGAGATTCACAGCCAAAACGTGGACGTGTTATTCACAAAAATAACTAAGGACCTGAACTCCATTGAAAAAGACATGTTTCCACGAGTGACTAGAAATTCAGAGATATAAATCTACTGAATATATCAATAAATTTATATGATCATCGATAAATAATATTTTATCGTAATGGTATGCCCTTGAAGTGGCACCACCCATTGAAATGATTCATTATTCATATGAAGTTGATTGTGATGGTTATGTCCAGGGCCGGCCCTCGCTTTTTTGGGTTTAAGACCAAGTCCCCGAATTGGGTCTTTTAGTTGAAGTTGTTTTTTTTTTTAAACATACTTATTGTTAGACATTTTTTCATAAATAAATATTTTGGTTATCGTTTGCATACGAGTTGCCGTACGAATTAATGTTATCGAACGAAACGGGGTTCGACCTGCCCGGTCAGGTCGCGGTGGGTCGAGGGGCAGTGCCAAATCATGGGGGTTCGGGGGAAACGCCCCCGAAACCTAAAAAAATGCATGCTTCAGTTCATGAAGGGATATGCATTTTCAGATACATGCATTTTCGAACTGATATGTAGTTAACTTTCGTGTAAGGGTTGTATGCTTTCATCCGGTGAACAGTGACAACCCTACCCTTTCGTGCAAGGAGTACCTCCACTCATTTATGTGGTACTTGCAACCTAAAAGTCATAAGTATGCAGACGAAAATTTATAAGTTTGACAACATCATCAGAAAAACTTTGAGTGTCCTCGGGTTTGATTCAAACAAGTCACTGTTTGAATCAAACACCCCCATTGTATCCTGAAAGACATTTTCATTTGATCCCTTAGTGACAAATCGTGTGGGACGAAACATCTCTTAAAATACAACGTTATTAACGTGCCTTGGAGTTTCTAATTCTCTGTCAAATCCTAAGTACTACATTTTTTCCAACACTTATCGCGTTTTTAACATCCGTAAATGCAAAAAATTAATAAAACTTGTTTGTATGTCTATTTTTTTTGGGCTAAGTAAATTTTTTTATTGGGACGTTTATCGATTGGAGTAAAAAAAAAAGGGCATTTATCAAAAGAAAAATTAACATATTACATTAGGTTGGATTTGATTAAATCTACACAAAATTTGTTTTCTTTTAGAGAAACATGTACCTCTGAGCCCTCCGACACCGTTGGGCTTAAGACCCGGGTCTCGCTGGCCTCACTATAGGGCCGGCCCTGGTTATGTCATAATTAAATAAATAAAATCCCCCATATGTGGGATATGAAAACACTGAGTTATCACTGATATGACTAATAAGTCCAGACCAAATAATGACACTCATTCCTTTAAAGAATGTGACTCGGTGTATTATTATTCGGTTATGGTTGTGGATGAGGACATTCTTGATACAGTCTTAATATATTTCAAACGATTGATACAATAAGCTTGATAAGAAACGAAATGATCTTTAAAAGATCAAGCCATGTACCATAATAGGTTGTAATTTTGAGGAAATTATTTTACACGATGCTTTTGAAATTTTAGCATCGTTTATGGTAAATGAATAAAAATTGGTTTCTTATCTTTGTATTATTTTGAAACGGCGTGGGAATTTTTATATCGTTTATATGTTACTTTATGTTTTAGCAATATATTTCCGACTATGAAATTGACATTGTATGAAAAATATAAGATATTTCCATATCATTTAGTTAATTGAATTGATATTAACCATAACTTTACAATAATTGCATGATCATTGAAGTAATTAATGCATTCATTGTATTTTTGGTAAAAGTGTTTGCATTGATTTTAATAAATAAAATCATATTTGTTTATTCAATGAAAATATTTTATTATTTTTATTTTGCATGATTATTGTAAGAATAGTGATAATCATTAATGTGATTATTTATACATATCTTTATTACAAACGAGAAATATTCAACCTGCGGTTTTTGAAAAATGAATACCATGTATATGGTCTTTGATTGTAAGGCGCATTTGCTCTATATTGTTATTAAATTCAAAATTCGTTGCCTAGTTGTGGTAAGAATGAATGTGACAAAATATTATAATGCTTTATTAGTGAGTGAAATTATTCATAATGATTGATTCACGAATTGTAATACTGGATAATTGTCTTTCGGATCCACTAGCATTTATAATATCAATTTGATTTGCTTGAACTGATACATAATTTAATTTTCTATTTAAAATGATTAATCATTGTAATTCATTTATATTATGTGACAATTGTCATCTTTTCGAACAAATTATTGCTCATTTCGTTCTGAAGGAAGAAATGGAGCCGGAACATGAGAGCAATTAAGTTGCCTCATAGATAGCGCGGCACGCACGTTATATTTGAGAAACAAGTTCTCAAAAGAATATATGGGAGAAGAAAATGTTAATGCAATATGCAAGTGCTATATTGAAACAAAATAGTTTGAAATAAAGCACTATTCTCTCCCAAATCTCGGAAATATCTTTTTGAGTAATATAGGTATCGTATCGAGATTGAGACAAATAAATAGCAATATGCTTGAAAATGATGAGACATATCCATTCCTAGGTGAGAATGTGACCAATACTTTATCCATTTATCAAGCAATTATATTATATAAGTTCATTCCGCGAAATGAATGCGATCAAATTATAATGCATTGAGTCGGTTCCATGAACGAACATGGAAAAATCACATTCTTCTAGAAATGGTAAACCCTACCATTAAGGGTCCCCTCACCCCCGATCCCACAGGTGTGAGGAGAGGTTAATCAGGTAACCTAGTAGCTCCAACATGGGCTGCCTTTTATAACCTCTACACTGAAGGGTGTTATCAATCGGAAATCAACCCCTTTACGGGAATCGAACCGCTGACCTCCAGCTTAGGTAAGGGGCTGCACTACGCACCCATGCCTTCACCACTAGGCCATATCCAGGGGATAATCACATTCTTCTAGAGATATCTATTACCGTGGTTGTTGCTGTTTTGTATGAGATGTTCATCATGAAAAATCCCACCAAAAGTGGTTGGTGATTATTGAATATTGGCACAACCCGGCGTATTATAAGCATTTTATATATCCTATTGATTGTGATAAAGGCTATAAAATCTCCATAAGAGATTATCTAAGTCCCCACTTGAAAATATCAAAGAAGTTTGTTGATACCCGCATAAGAGGATTTCACATTGAAATGTTGAATCTGTCATGGGTTATCACAAATTTTCTAGATATAGATAATGATAAATTGTTATTTAAAATAAAGGGGAGATATGAACCGAAAGCTCATTGCATCATTTTAATTATTTCTCTAAATGGGATGTGAAACGATTTGAATGATTTCTAGAGAATCTAAATCCAAATAGTGGTATATTGACGCATGAAGCGCAAGAGATATATTCCAAAAGATATAAATCTCATAGAAATGAGATAGTTAAATAAATCATCAATGGAAACCACTATGTTTTGAAATGTGTAAATCGCTTGAAGCGAATGACAGAGCATCAAAGTATAGCTCGGTGCAACATGTTTGATGAAAGATCAATTCGGCATTAGGGGAGATAAAGAAAACCCCATCACAGAATAAAAGAATGCCGAGACTTTTAACAACATAAATGATCTTCAGTATCTAGCAATATTTTACTTGTAGTATTTTGCAAGTAAACTGCCAGATGTCTTTATTGAAAATAAAAGAGTGACGATTTACAAATGCACCAAATCAAATCTGATTGATGATATTTCTCTACGCCTTGAAGCATAGATGACCGATCGGTGTAAAAGATAAAAATCCGCGGTAATTGAATTCATAGTCAGTCACTCATGAATACTATTAAAGAGATTCGCCATGAAGACAAAAACCCCAAATAAAATTACACGTGCGTCAAATGATTAAATATTGGGGTTGCGGAACAACCAATCCATACATTGATAAGGAATTGGTTCATGCTAATATCGAATTAGTAATGAATTTTATGGGAGAAATTTATAATAAAATATTATAGTCGTCGACGACATATTTGCCTCTTTAATTGCTATTATTATATCTGGATCCAATACCTAAGTTATTAGCAGAGTGTCAGAAACACTCGAACTAGGTAAAAATGAAATAAGCAATTGAGGGAGTTTGAATTGGAAATATTTGTTTGTTAATGATCAAATGTATTCTCTCATTATAGACAATGTTATGTTCCGCTAACTAATATATCTGGCAGCAACTTTGAGTTTTCATATGTCATAACCGCATATTTATGGGTCGTTGGACATTAATATTGTTATGAAAATCCTTGCTGGATTTCAGAACGAATTAATATGACAATCGCAACATGCATACTGTTAAGTTAAAAATGTCGTTAACATTCATGTTGAATGTAATATGGCTATAGTATAGTCCTATTGAGGAAGGAGTATATAAGTAACTCAAACTTAATTTCATGAATTTATAGCACTACGACGTGTGAGTGGAAATATATGCATGCAAATTGTGATTGTATTACTTTCCCCATTGTTTTTATAATTATAGTGATGAATGGGTTCCACGTGTTGCACGAATAAGTAGTGGGCATGACAATATTTAGCCCCTACATTTAATTATATATATGAACTTTAAAAGAGAGTGATATACAAAATGTACGCTCTAGTGACAATTTAACAGATTCGTTCACAAAGATCATTCCTAATCTGTTTTGGAACAAAATGTATTTATAGTACTGTAATGCGTACATAAGGAAGTTCAAAACTAATTTAAGCATTTGGTCTTAAAACCAATGACGGTACTCCTTTTTTCCTTTGACCAAGTTTTTCCCACATGATTTTCTTAGTTAAAGGTTTTTAACGAGGCAGTCAGTGCAATACATAAAAATGCATATGACATGAACTATTTACCTTGTCTAGTTTTTTCTCATTGGGTTTTTCAAGCAAAGTTTATAGTACATGACATATACGTTATGCAACTCAGATCGAGAAATCAATTCAGCCATTAATTTGACTTGTAAAAGAATGGGGAGGACAAAGTGCAATATGTTCGATCAATGTATAATCTGACGATTTATTTACCAAGGCAATGCCAACTGCAACGTTTGAAAGACTGACAAAGAACATTAGGATGCTACGTTTGAATGATCTTAATTGATGCTTGGTTTAGGGGGAGTAAATCAAACAAAAATAAATATGTACTCTTTTTCCTTAACTAAGATTTTTTTCCCATTGGGTTTTTTTAGTAAGGTTTTAATGAGGCATATCATATTTTTGTTGGTTGTTGAATAATAGATATCTAAGGGGAGTGTTACAAAATATATAATTATGGTTATCTATTATTCAAATTGATTTAGATAGATTTTGTAGTTTATCTATTATATTGTGTTCATATTGTAATCTCTACTATAAATACCCATGATACTAGTGAAATAATACACGACTTTTCCCTTTTTCTTTCTACGTTTTCTCAGCTATTAGTTCTATAAAAGGATAATCATTTTCGGAAGTTTCTTTTTTCTTTTTCTTTTTTTTTTTTTTTCAAGAAACATTTTAGGAAGTTTCATATCACTATAAATTTTTTTTTTTTTTTTTTTTTTTTTGAAACGAAAGGTTGGGGAAGGGGAATCGAACCCTGCCTCTCTACCACTGGGCCAGGTATATAAACCAATTGCGCTATGGACTTGCCTCATATCACTATAAATTTTTTTTTTTTTTTTTTTCACCGAAACGAAAGGTTGTGAAGGGGAATCAACCCTGCCTCTACCACCTGGAAATGTATATAAACCATTATTGCGCATGCAAGACTGACTCGCATATCACTATAATTAATCTAACATAGTTGTTGCACTTTAATGCTGCTCCATTTTCGTGACTCATTTACTCGTTTTCCATTTGTCATTCATATTTTATCTTTTAATGATATTTCGATATTAATAATGAAATTGTCCTGTGTAACTAAAAGTATAATTAAGCCATCCTATATTCCTTTTTTTTTTTAATTTTTTTTTATAGAAATAATACAGATACAACGGTTGTGTCACAACGGATGACACAACGATAATCTGCACCATTGATAATAGTGTTTTTAAACTGATCAAGTGTAAATCTAACATAATCAACGATGTAGATCATTGTTCTATAATCCGTTATGATATAACTGTTGTGTCCTTATCATTACTTTTTTTTAACTATAATTCTTTTGGGGGCACGCAGAAAGCCATCGACAATTTGTTGATTACTACAATCTCCGATTGCTAAAAAGTGGCACCCTATTGGTTTGACTCCTTTAATTTTGTGTCGGTGCAATAATTACTAGAAATATCAAATGGAGTTGCTTTTTCCTATTATAACAATGTAGACTATATATGGCCCCAGCAAAAGCTTCGATTATGATTGCTCAGCATGGCAATGGAAACAAAAGGGTTATCACATACTAATCCAACATTAAAGTATGTCAAAGACTGTTGATGAGAACCTTCTTAAAGTTATCAAAGTGTTTATATTTTTTTTAAAAATAGATATTAAGTGTCTTTCATAGAGTTTAGTTATTCGCGCAGCTAAGACGGAGGGGTGAGACCTTGTGGTTGTCGTGAATTGAAATTTAAATTAAGAATTTAACGTGGAAAAGGGAGGTGATTGTATCATTTAGCATTCTATCAAGTCATGCAGATTACACACTTGTAGTATTCAGATCGATATACTGACAACAAATGAAACAACAAATACTATATTATACGCTTTTAAAACACGTTTTTAGTTTACGAGAATCTTATTTAAGATGAAACGCGTCGACTTTTTTATTTTACAAAAGCGCTAATATATAAAGTAAAATTTACGTAATCCTGGATGAATCGCGGTAGATGTAAAGGAAATTTTACTGAATCTATAGTTTACAAGAAAAGTAGAGATCTCTTTGCGTTCTTATTTTTCCTGTTGAAATCTCTACAATAAAGTTTTTATATGATTTACAGTATCTACTGTAAGTGTTCTTGTACCACCTCAACAACTAACAAACTCCAGAAGCTAGGAAAATAGGAAGGCTAACGTATTATTTATTGAGGCGGTGGGCTAGAAGGACAATAAAAGATTGAAAATGATGAAATATGACAAGAAAAAAGACACTGGTTGAAAAAGACAAAAACATGTAAATGTACATAAACACCCTTATTTAAAAAAAGATCATTGGCATATATTATTTTATTTTATTTTTGGAAATTTCGGCAGCAATATCTGCATAATTAATGATGGAGGAAAAAAAATTAATTCGGTGGCATTAACTTCGCAGACATTAACTCATAATTAATAATGGATGAAAAAATTAGGGAAAAAATGAGGAAAATAGTTAATGAATGGGTTGACAATTAGTAGTATCTTATTTGGGTATAACTACATGTATTATATTGACTAGTACTAATGTTTTTCGATTTTAATACATTTAAATTGTCGTAACTACATGCTCTTTATGTATGTTACTACACTTTTTTGTTGGTACTATACTTAATTCATTAGTTGTTTCTACATAATTTCCAGTGTTAGTACATGTATTTGGTAGAGTTGTACTACATGTTTTTCTATGTTACTTACATATTTTCCTACGTTAAATTTCAACCTAATATAAATTCGTACTTCATATGTAGTAACTCATGCACTAACACACATTTATATTAATTTACCACTTATTACTATATCAATTTATTTTCGGGTGTAACTACGTGTATTAGACTGTCTAATACTAATCTAATCTGATACTTGTTACTACATGTTTTTTTTGTAACTACATTCTTTGTATGTGTGTTACTACACATTTTTTTGCTGAAACTACACTTAATTTATTAATTGTTACTACATATATTTTCAGTCTTACAACATATTTCACAGGTATTACTACAATATTCTTGGGTGTAACTACATATATTTCGTTGATATGTACTACATATTTTTCTATGTTAACTACATATTTTTCTACGTTAAATTTCAACCCAATATAAGTTTGTGCTCAACAACATGTAGTAACTCATGCACTCACACACGTGTATATTAACTTACTGCTTGTTACTAAATCAATCCTTAGTACATGTTACGATATTAATATTTTCTTGGGGTGTAACTACTTGTATTAGACTGCCTGATACTAATCTTTTTCGGTGTAGCTAGCAACAACACACACAATCAATTTCACTATACACCCAATCCACACAACACAATTACACTGAGTAACACGTAGTAACATAAACATCATACAATGCAGTTACACAGTGTAACACGTTGTAACATCAATATCATGTAGAAAAACACATGTCGTAACACATGCCTTTTTCATCATTTAGTAACACCACTATGCACACTCTATAAGATACAGTAGCGCATAATGTAGTATCACAGTGAAAGTCCACAATTGAAGTAACACGTATTTCACGGTGGTTTCGTGAACACCCGTAGACATAGTAACACCACGATGCAAACACCCTCAAACGTAATAACACATAATGTACACCCTAAACCCTGAACCTATACCTGAACCTTAAACCCTAAACCTAAACCCTAAATATAAGGGTTAGGGTTTGGCTTTAGGGTTTAGGGTTTAAGGTTCAGGGTTAGGGTTTAGGATTCAGGTTTATGGTTTAAGGTTTAAGGTTTAATGTTCAGGGTTTATGGTTTTGGGTTTAGGGTGTACATTATGTGTTACTATGTTTGAGGGTGTTTGCATCGTGGTGTTACTACGTCTGAGTGTGTTCATGGAACCAACGTGAAATACGTGTTACTTCATTTGTGGACTTTTACTGTGATACTACATTAAGCGTAATTACATTCTTTATATGGAGTGTGTATAGTGGTGTTACTACATGATGGAAAGGGCATGTGTTACAACAAGTGTTACTACAAGATGTTGATGTTACTACATGACTAGTACTAATCTAATCTAGGAAAAAAATGTGTAGTAACACACATACAAAGAATGTAGTTACAACAAAAAAACATGTAGTAACATGCATTAGAGTAGCTTAGTACTAGTCAGTCTAATACATGTATTTACACCAAAAAAAAAATTAATATAGTAACAAGTAGTAAATTAAAAAGAGTTTTTTTTATTATTTATAAAATAGGCTATTTTCGGGTATGTATATTATTTTTTGGAGAATATTTACCATTAATTTCGAGCAATTAATGTGGCAGCATTAATTCATATTAAATATAGAATGAATAAGTTAAAAAAAAGGAAAAGTATTTGAACAACATTGAATAGCAATTAATGAACAACATTGAATAGCGATTAATAATTCTGGAAAAAAAATTAGGAAAATAATAATAAAGGGTATTATTGAGTATTCATTATTTTTTGTCCTTTACAACCACCGTCTTTTTTTCTTGTCCTTTTTACTCAAATTAGATTAAAAGTGGTTATTTACAACCTTTTCCTATTATTTATTTAGGTGACATCATCGACCGCCAAACTATATTTGAAAACAAATACAAAATTATACTAAAATAGCCATTATGATCGCATATCTCCCCTCATGGGCTTGGCCTTGTCCTCAAGGCAAGGGAAATTCAGGAAAAGCAGCTATGATATTGTTGGCATCTTCCCATGTAGCATGTTCTTCAACCACGTTTACTCACTTCATCTTCCATTGTACCATTGGTGCATTTCCCCTCTTAACAGTCCTGTTTAGGGTAGACAAGCAGTTGGCCATAAGTTGTAATCATAGAGGGTGAAGCAACAACACTCTCATTAATGCATTTGTATTTCTTGAGCATTGAAACATGAAAAATAGGGTGAATTTGAGATCTAGAAGGCAGCCTCAACCTATATGCTACTGAATTGACCTTCTCAATGATCTTGTAAGGTTCAAAGTACCTAGATGCAAGTGCTGGATATACAGAAACCCGAATCCAGATCCGATCCATAATTGGATCGTCAGATCTGATTCACAGCACCGATCGAGACACTCGATCATGCACAGCAGAAGCTACGAAATAAATTCGCATGCGATTTTACCATGATTTAATTCACATGATTAATTAATATAACTACAAGAAGGTTGAAGATTACCCAACAGAAGAGAAGCCATGATCTTCCGGATTGTATCACTAAGCGACGACTGGTGGACGTCGATCCTCGTAGTAAAACCTCCTCGAATGAAAACTCCAAGTTTTTCTTCTTCGCAATGGCTATGACGAGAAAACAAAATTTCTCAGTTTTCCAAAAAAACTGGCGTGTTTTTTCTTTCATAAATGGCGTTGGTTTTTCGTGTCTCTTGTGTTGCGAGAAATTCTCTTCATATAGGCTAATAACCAAATAGTTTGAGAGTTTATCTTATACACACGTATTTATCTTTTCCTTTAAGGAAAATAAAAACCTTTATCAAATAGGAAAAAAAATTTCTCATTTATCCAATAAGAAAACTAATTTCTTATTTATAATTATTTAACACATAAATAATTATATTATCCACATTATAATTAATTAGGAGAAAATTTTATTTCCCAAAATCAAAAAAATATGGCGCCATTTTTATGCCATTTGGGATAATAGAAAATGTCTTTTCTATATTACATATTATTTACCAAATAAATAATATTTGCATATTCATTAAATATACCAACTATTTAATTTATTCTCGAGGTTCCACAAAACGAGAAAACACTCGCATGTTAGGAGCCAACCCGGAGACCATGGACCTGTAGCTAGTAGCTACAATAAATTGAATAAAATATTCATCGAACAGAACATTTCTACTCAACTTATTAATTCCGGAATTACACCACCATAAATCCGAAACTGAACTCTATCGATTATAGATATAACTTATTCTCAGAAAGTCGAGTCAATAAGTGTCCATTGATATAATCATTACATACTGACTAACCCTCCATAAACTATCCATAACGAAGCGGGATTATATCCGTAAACCTTCTTCAATACATCTTATCCTTATTTATCATCAACCCACTAGTGATCAATTAGTTCATAACCAATATGAACTCGGCCGATCGATCAGTTTCTATGATCAACAAATAAGGGGATTGTCTTTCTACTTCCCACAGAAAGGAATGGATACCATATCTGTGAGACACACACTCCTTTCTCATTTCAGAATAGTGCCAACATGAAAGTGATTCAAACCGCACCTCTTAGCAATCCTTAACAAACACATCAAACCCCATCTTGAAACAAGTTGGAGTATGCAATCACTTCAGGATTAAGGTTAATCCATATATGATCATTTTGTGATTTAATAAGATTTCTCAATCACGGAATTATATGAGAAATTCAGACTAAATCGGTCCGGTCCTATATGACTACATCATATATAAATGCCCCACTTAGATAACCAATATCGACGGTCCGGATAACACGGTCACACCTTAAAGTGTTCTGAGCGCATTAGTGGTGGTTTAATCAATAGACCTCATACTTTGATTAATTTCACCACTGACTAACAGTTCAAGTGTATCACCATAAACTTAATCCTCACGTGTGACACACACTAAGTTATATGACTACATATGATACAACTTGTGGTTTTCAGTAGTGTATTTCTTATACGCACAAAGCAAATAATAAGATGAGAATAAATATGTCATTTATTAATTATAAAATCAATTACATAAATTGTCTTTCGGGCGCCACTCCCAACAATCTTCCACTTTCCCGAAAGGACAAGCAACAATTGTCTTTCGGGCACTACATCTAACAATCTCACACTTGCCCGTAAAGACAAGCAATGATTGTTTTTAGAGCACCACACCCTTATTCTATTTAACCACAACATTCTCCCACTTGCTCTAAAGCAGATGAGACATATCTCCCAATTTCATACCAGCCAAGCGCTTATCAGTGACATTAGATGCCATACGACTTGGTAAACTGATCAGCTAGGTTGTCGGCTTGAGGCGATATTTTTGGACCAAAATGTCGCCTCTCTGAACGGTCTATCTGATCAGGTGGTACTATGTCTCTCAATATGCTTTTGACCTCTTGTTACTGTGAAGATCATTTTCATGAGCTACATCTCAACTGTTTTCACAATAAAATGGTATCGGCTCATCGAGACCTGGAATCACTTCCCGATCCAACAAAGAACTTCTCAAGCCACACTGTCTCTTTAGCTGCTCCGAAAGCTGCTATGTATTCGACTAAATTCAAATTGGCAGTGCTGGATTGCTCCAGACTATAGCTCCATCACTATAAGTAAACACTAAGCCCGAGATCGACTTACGATCATCCTTAATCTGACTTAAATCAGAATCAGTGTAGTCAACAATACTCAAGTTTGCACCCAAATATACAAGCATATTACTCCTCATTCACCGAAGACACTTGAGGATGCACTATACTACTTTCTATGCTCGAATCCAAGATTCTTCTTTCATTGACCATAAATAACCTGACTTTCTCTATCCAAAAGTGAATTTTTATCCCATTTTCTCTGTATCCGAAATTGAGAGAATTATTCCGTGAGGGGTTGGGTAGGAAACCTCTCGTTGAATATTGCATACGAAAATGCATTATCAACTTAAACAATAAGATAAATGGGAAACTGCCACAACTTGTTCTCATGATTTCGACCGAATCAAATTCTAAGAATATAGTCCACTTCTCTAATTCAGAGAAGCTTTGGCTCGTCAGGTTCTTGACTTCAGATAACACACTCATGTTGCTTACAACTATTGCAGTGTCACCATTCATTAACAATAATATTCACTACTTTACCAATATTGATATCCTAGTCTACAAAAGACTTATCAATATTCAAGTCAAGCCCATACATTTAAGACATGTGACTTTTAATGTCCTAAAGGTTTGCTTTAATCCACTAATGGATATAAGCATTGGCAGTCAATCTGTCATTGGCTTTAAGCTAAAACTCTTCCGTTCTGGAATGAATCTAAGCTCCAATGTACGGCAAGAAAGTTTCAGGGCATCACCCCTGGTAATCTTTCTTCTTTCCGTGGAGCAAGAAAGGCTGAATGGTGAGAAAGTTTCAGGGCATCACCCCTGTTTAACTCTCTACTTGTTAGGGTATTACCCCTAGACGACTTAGCTTTGCTTTGAAAGATAAACTTTCTCAGTCATTCATCTATTCTGAACGTAGATCCAATTACTCCCACTGGGCCTGAGACACTCAGGTGGTTCTACAAGATTGTGAACAGAACTGGAGTACCAAAACTCCATTTATAGGTTTAAGGCTTTAAACCAACCTCTTTTTATCAGGATCCTACACAGTCCTTCCAAAATACCATAGGTTATCAATCACCCCCAACAGACTGTAAAGTTTGCATAATCACAGCGAGTCAATGGATAAACCATACTCCCACTGCATTTTGGTGGTTTGATATTCTGATCTAGTTCATTAGTATTTATCAGCATAACCCCCAACAACCAATGTTGGATGTGGTTTGATTAAATCAGAGAGTAACTCCTTGAGTAACTTTACTTCAAGGTCCAAGGTTGTTATTTATACATTCTTCCAGAAAGGCTGTGACAGTACAACCATCATTATCCGATCTTCATAATCTTATAACTAACCTTCACTTATTGCATAAAGATATTACATGAATAGTCCCCATCTGAACGTGTATGCAAAATCTCCAGTCCCACATTCAAGCACTAATGCTAAATGCCTCTATCTGCGGAAGTGGAGTAAATGTACTTCACTCATCATCCACAAATTCATAAGCATCTTTTAAGGTAGACTTTTGTGTTTTACATGATAATGCGAACCATTATTTTGCAATCAATAGCTTAATTAAGTTAAGCAATGTACTGTATCATATCAATAACTATATAAGGCTATCCATGGTTCATCCTTCTGTGAAATCATTTCACTCGGAGGTAGGCCGAGCATCAGTGCCAAAACTGTGCTATAGCCAATATTTGAGCATGGAATACTCTCTTCTCTGGTAATATCAGAGATTCTTCCATATATTTAGATAAATGATCGGCGTTGCAAGTAGTCATTAGACAAATTGTCTACCACTCAAAACATCAAACTATCTTGTATCCTTCAGAAGACCCCGAAGGTCAATATGAACAAGCTTTCATACTTCTTCAACTCTATTATCCTTTTTCCAATTGAAAGGTTACTTAGTCATTTTTCTTTTGAGATAGTGTTCTTAGACTGGGAGATAGGAATCACCCTTAGCCAGTCTTTAGATCTTATCTTTAGGATATATGCACTAATTAATAGATGTTGAAGAATCGTTTATCATAAAATGGAAACCATTTGTCTTAATAGCTTATGATGTGTTACATATACCTTTTCAGCATTACTTAGTGGTTCTGACTTTATCGGACAAAAGTCCGAGTCTCAGATTCATACTACAAATGTCATATTCACTTTCTATAAGGCAAATATATATTCGATGTGAATGTGAATCAATTTGTTCCAACAAATCTGGAAATACATAAATTAAATTTCTGTGATATCCAAGGATTAAAACCCGGAATTTCTTTCCTTATATCACTCCCACTATCTTAGCTGAAATAAATGCCCGTTGTCTACTCTTTAATCATAAATGCCTAGCTACCTTGTTCTTACAAAAGAACTTAGCTTCCGGGTCATAATCCCGGTTAAGAAAGTCTCTAAGGATTCATAGGTTAGTAAACTGAAATCACATTCCTTATCCTATATTTTCTTTCATTAATATTTTGGTTTAGCCTTTAACTTATTTAGTTTAGATGACTTACAATTGTAGACATTTAACTTCCCATTCTTGGCTTTCTTTCAAGGAAATGGCCATGAACTAGCAGTTCATTTGAGTAGAAACTACTCGTGAACTGTGGGATGTCTAGTGAGATTGATACCAAATCATTCTCATCATCTTTGAACTAATTTCGTTTGTCTCTCGTTCAACACGAGTGACATACTTATGAATGTCACTTAAGTTTGTAGGCTCAAGAGGAAAATCCTCTTCCGAAAAATTAATTAATTGCATTCTTGATTTATGAGTTCAACGTTCTTGTTACTTTTCCACATTTACGAAGTCATCATCAGTCAATATATCGTGTTTAGCAGTTTAGATACCTTGAGATGATATGTAGTTGAAAAATAAAATATGAACGAAATATAAATCAAATCATACACCACAACAAATAATGATTTTTGGAATTATAAACGTGATGTCATGCATACAGTTTATCCTACCATTCCAAGGATTTAATCTCACACCTCAGTGCTGCCGACGGGTAAGTCAAAGAGGTGACGATTAAATTGAGACAATCTCTCTCAACAATTAAACCATTTAAGAATCGAACATTTCCTATTTAATTGTTGATTACCTTCCTTTTTCAGCCAAGATATTTCCAAAAATACCATTTAGAGTGTGACCTACTTTTTCCGATTTTTAAGTAGACCCCAAGTATGCCACCGAAGGGTAGGTCAGTGACCCGACGAGTACTCAAAATCCTATCCTTTCTGAAACCAAGCCTTGAATTTTGATAGCGGTGAAGGCCATCCGAAGGGGACTGAAATCAAAGCAGCATGAGGTGTCACCATTCTCTCACGGTGCTTGTGTAAACAGTAGAGGCCGTGCGGTCGGTTGTCACCTTCCCCGCTCCCACTCGTTATTTTGAAAAGTAGGTAGTCTTATTAGGATTTTCAGAATTTCTTAATAATCCGGAAACAACAAATCATGAATATTTAATGTTAATCCTCCCATAGTTCATCGGTTCCAAATACCGTCTAACTAGTGTCACTTATTCACGACTCTCCAATTTCTCGGATTTATAAATTTTGTGTAGACACTACACAATTAAAATTCACCAAGAATTTATAATCCTAATACATGAGGACTTATGAATTTCTCAATAATTTGAAAACAATAAATCATGAAATGCAAAGCTCCCACTTGTTTATCGGTTCCAAATACCGTCTAACTAGTGACACTATATTCATGATTTTCCAATTTATCGATTATTTAAAATCTCTTGCGTAGACACTACACAATTAAAATTCACCAAAATAATAAAACATGAAAAGTAATCACCAACTTTTGGATCTTGGAATTTTTCCAATGATCCGAAAACAATAAAACATGAAAAGTAATCACCAACTTATCGGTTTCAAATACCGTCTAGTCAATGTCCATGTTTTCACGTTTTTCCAAATTTTCGGATATTAAAATCCTTTTATGTAGACACTACATCATTGAAATTCTCAAAGAATTTTAGATCCCAAAAATAAATTTACCAAGTAAATTTTAGTTTTATCATGTGAATTTTATATTTAAATAAAATTCCGTTTGTTCAATTAATTATTAAAATAAATCTAAACTAATTACGTGTTCATACATGCCTAATAAACGCCAAAATTAATTATCTACCTGTATGCATATGCTAGGAGTGGAATTCATGAATATAAAGCATGACATGGTTATATCCTATAAATAATCACATAGAAAAAAATGAGAAAAATAAATCACTAAGATGGACCGTTGGTACCCCCGTATCTAATCTATAAATTTAAAATCAGATAAATAAATAAACCCTACGTTTAAAGAATTTAATCTCTAATTGCTTCTGCCGCCGCTCTGTATAATAATAAACTGCTCCGTTTCTTGAACATATAAGCTCTCAGCTGATTTGGTTAGACGCCTCTTCCCCTACTGAGGCAGCGCGGGTTCGAATGTAAGCGGTTGAATTTTTTTTCTATAGAAAACTGCAACATTTTTCTGAAAAAATTCAATAAAATTGAATCGAACAGGAATCGAACACTTGACGTCTTGATCTGAAGCTAATATCTACACCATTGCGCCGACTTAATTGCTTAAATCATCTTCGAAACAAAATTAAATACAATAGAGCCGCCGAATTTAATTTAAATTCTAATTACTAGGAAATTAAATTACAACAAATAAATTACATAATTTCCTATACTCAGAAAAATTTGGGTTTACAATAGATCTAACAGTAAACAAATATCAACCCCAATCCATCTCGTCAACCAAATCATTCAATCACGCATATATATCATAAACGTATAAAAGATGAAATTTTTATTCAATTACACTCATTATTAATTAATTATGCAATCAAGATCGCAAAATCGCTTTAACCTTGCTCCGATACCATATTCTGGATATACAGAAACCCGAATCCGGACCCGATCCATAATTGGATAGGCAGATCTGATTCACAGCACCGATCGAGACACTCGATCATGCACTGCGAAAGCTATGAAATAAATTTTCATGCGATTTTACCACGATTTAATTCACATGATTAATTAGTATAACTACAAGAAGGTTGAAGAATTACCCAACGGAAGAGAAGCCGAGATCTTCCGGATTTTATCTCCAAGCGACGACTGGTGGACGTCGATCCTCGTAGTAAAACCTCCTCGAATATGCTCAAGAAAAACTCCAGTTTTTCTTCTTCCCAATGGCTAAGACGAGAAAACAAAATTTCTCAGTTTTCCAAAAAAACTGGCGTGTTTTTTCTTTCATAAATGGCGTTGGTTTTTCATGTCTTTTGTATTGGGATAAACTCTCTTCATATAGGCTAATAACCAAACAGTTTGAGAGTTTATCTTATACACACATTTATCCATTCCTTTAAGGAAAATAAAAACCTTTATCCAATAGGAAAACAAATTTCTCATCTATCCAATAAGAAAACTAATTTCTTATTTATAATTATTTAACACATACATAATTATTTTATCCACATTATAATTAATTAGGAGAAAATTTCATTTCCCAAAATAAAAAAAAATGGCCCATTTTTATGCCATTTGGGATAATAGAAAATGTCTTTTCTATATTACATATTATTTACCAAATAAATAATATTCGCATATTCATTAAATATACCAACTATTTCATTTATTCTCGAGGTTCCACAAAACGAGAAAACACTCGCGTGTTAGGAGCCAACCCGGGGACCATGGACCTGTAGCTAGTAGCTACAATAAATTGAATAAAATATTCATCGAACAAAACATTTCTACTCAACTTATTAATTCCGGAATTACGCCACCATAAATTCGAAACTGAACTCTATCTGTTATAGATATAACTTATTCTCAGAAAGTCGAGTCTATAAGTTTCCATTGATATAATCATTACATACAGACTAACCCTCCATAAACTATCCGTAATGAAGCAGGATTATTTCTGTAAACCTTCTTCATTACATCTTATCCTTATTTACCATCAACCCACTAGTGATCAATTAGTTCATAACCAATATGAACTCGGCCGATCGTTCAGTTTCTAAGATCAACAAATAAGTGGATTGTCTTTCCACTTCCCGCAGAAAGGAATGGATACCATATCTGTGAGACACACACTCCTCACTCATTCTAGAATAGTGCCAATGTGTTCGGACTGTACCTCTTAACAATATTTAACGAACACATCAAACCCTATCTTGAAACAAGTAGGAGTATGCAATCACATCAGGATTAAGGTTAATCCATATATGATCATCTTGTGATTTAATAAAATTTCTTAATCACGGAATTATATGAGAAATTCAGACTAAATCAGTCCAGTCCTATATGACTACTCCAATATCGACGGTCCGGATAAGACCGTCACACCTTAAAGTGTTCTGGACGCATTAGTTGTGGTTTAATCAACAGACCCCACACTTTGATTAATTTCACCACGGACTAACAGTTCAAGTATATCACCATAAACTTAATCCTCACGTGTGACACACACTAAGTTATATGGCTGCATATGATACAACTGGGGATTTTCAGTTGTGTATTTCTTATACGCACAAAGCAAATAATAGGATGAAAAAAAATCTATCATTTATTAATTATAAAAATATTTACATAAATTGTCTTTCGGGCGCTACTCCCATCAATCACCCACTTGCCCGTTAGGACAAGCAACAATTGTCTTTCGGGCACTACATCTAACAATCTCCCACTCGCCCATATAGACAAGCAATGATTGTTTTTAGAGCACCACACCCTTATTCTATTTAACCACAACGGCAAGTTTCACATTCCTTCTCAAAACCACAGATTGCTGCATGTATGGTTGCAACATAAGCGTGGAAATATTACATTGTTAATTATAATATGTTACATTGTAACATGTTACTTATGTATAAAGAGACATATTAATTGTAGTGTATAAACAATTAATATGTCCTAAAGTCATAAAGTAAATCTATCTTGTCCTAATATGTAATAGCCGACTCTAGCAATTAATACTAGCCGGCTCTAGTAACTTTTACTTTACTAGCATGGACCTTTACATGCTTGTATCTATTTATACCCATTCTTCAAACATGAATAAACAAGTTGAAGTTTACTCAAGTATTATTACTTTCTCAAACTCTCTTCATGGTATCAGAGCCATAATCGTCTTTAATACGCTGCAAAATCTCCTATCTTTTCAAGAATGTCTTCTTTATCTGAAACTTCTTCACCCTCAGTAGAGTCCCAGCAGCCTCAGTAGACTGGGGTCACTGAAAACTATTCATTTACAAATCACAGACTTGATGGCAACAACTACCTGCTATGGTCAAGATCTATGAAAATGTATATCTCAGGCCAGAGCAAGATGGGATACTTGTGCAGTTCCAAACTCGCCCTGTTGGGCCGACCCCAAGTTTGAAGCATGGGATACAGAAAATAACCAAGTCATGACCATCCTCACGAGGTCAATGACAAAAGAGATCAGTGAGAACTTTATAATGTATGACAATGCTAAAGATATCTGGGATAATGCCAAGGTCTATGAACTCGAAGCTCAAATCCAGAATTGCAGTCAAGGAGACCTGTCTGTAACTCAGTACTACAACCAACTATCTAAGGCATGTCAACACCTAAACATGTTGGAAACTCACCCATGGAAGGATGTAGAGGATGCTGCCTTATACAAGAATATCATTGAGAAGAAGAGGGTATTCAAGTTCCTTACAGGACTGAACCCATTCCTTGATGATGTTAGATGTAGAGTTCTTGCTACTAAACCTCTCCCCAGCCTCAAATCTGTGTTTGTTGAAGTCAAACATGAGGAAAGCAGGAGGAAAGTAATGCTGCAGCAACCCTGCTGATCACCCTACAGATAGCTCAGCAATGTTGGTGGTCAGGAAGCTCTTGAGGTTCTTCGAGACTTATAGGAAACCTACCGAGAAGGCAGAATGTTGTTCTGATCATTGCAAGCGCACAAATCACACCAAGGACACTTGGCTTGGAAACTACATGGTAAGCCTAATTCCTTTAAACCTCCAAACCAACCAGGGAAAGTCGAGGCGTGGCATGTCGGTGAAGAAGGGAACAAAGATACCATGTTGGATGCTCAGTTTGCTGCCTTCAAAGCCTTTGTTGCTCAACAAAAGGAAGTTAGTTCTATCAACGACACATAGCTACTCATGCTAAAACAGTATATTCCACTCACCTCTCAAGAATGATACTTGGATTGTTGATTACGGGCTTCATCTCATATGACTGGTAACAAGAGTCTCATATCTCAGTTTAGGCCCAGTCATCATACCCACAATAGTAGGATTGCTGATGGATCTATTTCATGTGCACAAGGTTTTGGAAATGTTGAACTTACTAATAAGATATACCTTCAGGATGTCCTATTTGTTCCAAAACTAGACTGTAACCTTATATCTGTCAGTAGACTCACTAAAGACCTAAATTGGATAGTCTTGTTTAATGACAATCGGTGTATTTTCTAGGATCTTTCTTCACAGAAGTGATTGGGAGAGCTAAAGCCCTTTCAGGATCATTTATTGTCAACCTCGCCAAAGACGTAAATTGAAGACCAAAGCGCCTCGGCAGGATCGCACTCCAAACCTTAGACAATATCATGTTATGGCATTATAGACTAGGTCATCCAAGTTTTGGTTATTTAAAGTCTTTATTTCTGAATTGTTTAAAGGATGTAACCTCAGTGACCTTCATTGTGATATTTGTCGCTTTTTAAACTTACTAAGTCTCAGGTATACTAAATTACCTTACTTACCCTCCACACCTTTCACTCTAATACATAGTGATGTATGGGGACCTTCAAGAGTTAAAAGTATAACAAGAAAGAGGTGGTTTGTCACCTTCATAGATGATCACACCAGGATCACATGGTCAAGCTTCGATGAAAGATAAATCCGAAGTTGGAACCATCTTCCAAGAATTCTATAACATGGTATCCACTCAATTTGACACTAAGATTCAAATCTTAAAAGCAGATAATGCCTGGAATACTATGAGTCCAACCTCAAGCACCTTCCTCGAATGATAAGGGATTATTCACACCAAGAGCGTGTGTAGAGACACCTCGAGAAAAATGGGGTTGCTGAGAGGAAGAACATGCACTTACTGGAGATGGCTAGATCAGTCATGTTCACCACACACATGCCTAAATATATGTGGGGTGAAGCTATATTAACTGCCACATACACGATCAACAAAGTTACCTAGCAGAGTGTTAGGATTCAAGACTCCCATTCAAACCCTGCCGACAACTCATCCGTGTCCTCATCTCATTCTTTGACTTGCCTCCAAAGATCTTTGGATGTCTTGTGTTTGTCTATATTCATGCCCAACACGAAGCAAACTTGATCCCAAAGCTCATAAGTGCATCTTCCTAGGCTATGCCAAAGACAGAAAGGGTTACAAGTGTTATTCTCCCACTGACAAAAGATTTTACAATTCTATGGATGTAAAATTCTTTGAAAAAACCCCATACTACAGCAAACCTACTGAGATAGTCATAGATGGCAACCTTATTGAAATTGAGATCACTCGAATCCCTCAACCAACTCCTCGGCCAGACTCGATACTCACGACCATCAGACCTCAAATAGATCCCGAACCTCGGCCGCTCATCGAGCCCCAAATCTCTTGAACCTCGGCCACCTCATCGAGCCTCATCGAACCTCGGCAGCCTCATCAACCCATCAACCTCGGCGACCTCCCCGAGCCTCATCGACCTGCTCATTCCATGATATTGATGACGGACCCATTCTTTGTCCGGAAGGGAAAGAGATCATGCACTAATCACTCTATTTATACTTATGTGTCTTATGATCACTTGTCACCTTCTTTTGCTATGTTTACACAGGACTTGGATTCTCAATACATTCCTAAGAATATACAAGAAGCTCTCCAACATGATAAGTGGAAGGCAGCTGTCAAAACTGAAATGACTGCTCTCCTTGACAACCATACTTGGGACCTCACCACTCTCCTACATGGAAAGAAGACAGTCAGCTGTAAATGGCTGTTCACTATCAAGTACACTGATGATGGGACTATTGACAAATACAAATCTAGACTGGTTGCAAGGGGATTCACTCAAACATATGGACTTGACTACAAAGAGGCCTTTGCACCTGTGGCAAAGCTAAACAACTGTTAGAGTCTTGATCTCACTTCTTCATCCAACTTGATCGGCCTCTCCACCAATTGGATATCAAGAATGCTTTCCTAAATGGTGAGCTTACTGAGGAAGTCTATATGAATGTACATTCTAGTTTTGCCAACACTCACACTCGAGGAAAGTTTGCAAATTGAGGAAATCTCTATATGGCCTAAAGCGGTCCCTGAGCCTGGTTTGGCAAACTTACTCTTGTGGTTAAAGGCTGCTTTGGATATCATCAATGCAACTCGAGATCACACCATGTTTATCAAAACAACCAACCGAGAAAAGATCCATCCTTATTGTTTATGTGGATGATATCATCCTCACCGGTGATGACCTCTTTGAGATCCAACAATTGAAGACCTGTTTTGGCCAAAGTATTTCAAGTTAAATATTTGGGCTACCTCAAGTACTTTCTTGGTATGGAAATAGCAAGAAACAACCATGTATATCTGTCTCACGCAGAGAGTATGTCTTTGGACCTTCGAAGAAACCGGCATCTTTGGGGTGCAAACCGGCTATCTCTCCAATAGACCCAGAAATCCACTTTGGTACATGGTAATGTTGCTGTAAGAAAGGAAAAATATTAGAGACTTGTAGGGAGACTCATTTATCTCTCTCATACAAGACCTGATATTGCATATGGAGTTAGCCTTGTCAGTCAGTTCATGCATTGCCCTACTGAGCATCACTGGGATGCTGTCTACAGAATACTCAGATATTTGAAGTCCACTCCTGGCCAGGGCTTACACTTCACTAAGTCTCCTGACAGATCAGTGAAGGTCTATACTGATGCTGATTGGGCTGGGTGCCATATAGACAGAAGATCTACCACAGGCTATTGCTCATATGTATGGAGTAATCTTGTCACTTGGAGAAGCAAGAAGCAACCTCATCGTCTCTGTAGCGATCTTTGAAGCCGAACT
Source organism: Gentiana macrophylla (assembly GCA_026214975.1). Taxonomy (NCBI): domain Eukaryota; kingdom Viridiplantae; phylum Streptophyta; class Magnoliopsida; order Gentianales; family Gentianaceae; genus Gentiana; species Gentiana macrophylla. The sequence goes on along the minus strand of CM047811.1, from coordinate 71,462,580 downwards.
TAGGGCAGTTGCAGGCATTTGTGAAGCATTATGGTGAAAAGAGTTCTTACCGACCTTCAGCCGGACCGCTTCACAACTTTGTCATACTCTGCTGTGACAATAATTCGACATTATGCATGGCGAGGATCCGGTCAATCATGATAAAACCAAACATGTGGACATTGTGAGACATTTCCTTAAAGAGAAGATTGATGCCAAGATCATTCAACTTCAAGATGTTCCTCCTCGGCAGACCAAAATGCGATATTCTCACCAAGGCAATTCCACCACTTATGTTCAGCAGACTGAGTAGCAAACTTGGCTGTATTGACATATACAACCCAGTTTGAGGGGGGGGGGTGTGGAAATATTACATTGTTAATTATAATATGTTACATTGTAACATGTTACTTATGTATAAAGAGACATATTAATTGTAGTGTATAAACAATTAATATTTCCTAAAGTCATAAAGTAAATCTATCTTGTCCTATTATGTAATAGCCGACTCTAGCAATTAATACTAGCCGGCTCTAGTAACTTTTACTTTACTAGCTCGGACCTTTACATGCTTGTATCTATTTATACGCATTCTTCAAACATGAATAAACAAGTTGAAGTTTACTCAAGTATTATTACTTTCTCAAACTCTATTCAATAAGAAAAACCAGATCTTCCACATAATACTCCTTGTCCTTAATTTCTTTTTCTGTCTGCAAAGCATTTCGTTCTACCTTGTGCGTAGGTTTGTTGATCAATGAGTTCTCTAGCAATGACATGTTTGTTCTTTAGAAACTCTTCAACAAAAGGAAACTGTTGCACCTCAAAAATGCCTAGAGGTATGAATGTTGGCCTACAACCATTGAGGGCTTCAAATAGAGTCATGTTTAGGGAGGTGTGGAAATTGTTGTTGTGAGAAAATTCTTCTATGGTCAGCCATCCGCTCTATTGTTTTGGCCTCATAAAACACATGCACATGCGATACAATTCCACATATTGATTTACCCTTAGACTGACCATCAAATTGTGGGTGATTGGCAGATGAAAGAGACAGTTTAACCCCTGTCAACACCATAAGTTGCTTTCAAAATATGCTGGTAAAAATCTTGTCTTTGTCACAGACTATGTTTTATGGAAACCCATGGTATCTATAGATGTTATGAAAGATCGGTTCAACTATATCTTCATCCTCATCGTGACACTGCTAGGACAAAAGGCGACTATACTTGGGCATCGTGTTAACCACCACCATAATAGCAATCTTTCCATCTGAATTGGTAAGCCCTCTATGAATTCCATACTGATCCCCTGCCATGCTTGAGTAGGGACTTGTAAGGGTTTGATCAGGCCACGGTACATATTATATGTATCCTTGCATTGCTGACAGGTAACACAAGCATTAACCATCTTCTGTATGTCACTCATTATGCTTGGCCAAAAGAACAACTTGCTAATCTTCTTATAACCATCATTAATCCCAGAGTGACCCCCAATAGGCCACATGTGCTGCTGATGGAGGATTTGCTTCCTCAATTCTCCATTATGACCAATGCAAATCTTCCTTTTGGAATTAAGTATCCCTTGGTGAACAAAATAATTAATCAGGGATGGATTGCCGATCCACTATCAACACACTAACCATTTATGTTGCCCGTTGGTCCCCTAACTATCAGTTTTCTATTCTATCCGAATATGGACCACTGTGGTGATTGTCTAAGAGCTACCCTCTATTTGAGGCTGCTTGGAAAGATTATTTGCAACTATATTATATCCGCCCTTCTTTTACTCAATTGTGATATTCGTCCCTAAAAGTTTTGACATCCCCTTATGTTGAAGTGCAGTTTAGCCTTTTGATATAGCATGTATTTGAGGCTCTGCTGATCAGTCCTAATCACAAAATGTTTTCCTTACATGTAATGCTTCCATTTGCTAACAGCCTAAGTTACTCCTAAAAGTTCCTTTTCATAGATAGATAGTTCCACTTCTCTAGTGTTGAAAGCTTTGTTGAGGTATGCTATTGGCCTCCCCTGTTGTTGGAGGATAGCTCCAATTCCTTTACTGCAAGCATCAATTTCTACACAGAAAGAAAGAGAGAAATTTGACAGGTAAAGATTAGGGACCAACACAAACTTCTTTTGAGCTCCTTAAAGGCTGCTCCAGCTTCTGAATTCCACTGAAAACTATCCTTCCTTAACAAATATGCCAATGGTTTAGCAATAGTTCTATATCCCTTGATAAACCTCTTATATAGAACCCTGTCAGCCCCAGGAATCCTCTCAGGGAATTGATCACTCTTAGACTGCCTTAATCTTCCCTTCATCAGCATGTACTACTCTATTTTGGATTATACTGACCAAGTATTCTATCTGATTCTCAGCAAAAGATCACTTGCTAGGTTTTGCATAGTATTTGTGTATTTGAAGCAGGTCCAAGACTAATCCGAGATGTTGCACATGTGATGCTAAATCATGGTTATATATTAGTATGTCGTCAAAGAATACAAGGGAAAATCTCATTAGATAGGGCTGTAATAAGTTGTTCATGTCCTTCTAAAATGTGGCATGTGTATTGATTAAGCCAAATAACATAGCCCTAAATTCATAGTGGCACTATGGGTCACAAAGGATGTCTTATGTATGTTTTCTTATTTCATCCGGATCTGATGGAAGCCTGAACTCAAATACAGTAAACCATTGAGAATCTCCTAATTCATCAAATAGACCATCAATGATGAGGACTGGATACCTGTCCTTGATGGTAAGGTCATTCAGCCTCATGTAATCAACACACATCCTCCAGGTTCCATCCTTCATCCTCACTAAAAGCATTGGTAAGGGAAAAGGGATGTAACTGTTATGAATGCTCTTCTGCTGCATCATTTGTCCAATCAATTGTTCAAACTCATTCTAATGATGAAGAGGGTATCTATAAGGCCTCTATTTGATGGATCTGACACCCTTTTCAAGATGATTCTCTGCTACAATGATCTCTGGGGTGGCAACTCAACAGGATCTTCAAAAATAGATTTATACTCTTGGATAATTGATTGGATCTTTAAAGAAATGTCACTTGTTTAGGTAATATCAGTTTCCTCCAATCTATTGATGCATCCAAACATGCCACAAGCACATTTTCTAAAATGTTTTTATTGAAATTATTGTGCCTAGTGAGCTTTAACTGTGCTATGTCAGTGAGCCCATTCAAAGTGGCCTCAACACCATTTTTTCTTAATGACATGTGCATTTTACAATATCAAGGGCCATTGGGCCATGCCTCTTCATCCAATCCACCCCTAAGAACACAACACAACACAACCTCCCAACTTGATCAGCTTTAAACCATGTTGAAACTTGTGATCCTACATAGTCCATGAGAGATTGAGACACAATAGGTCACTGACCATATTTGTTCCATATTCTATGGTCACAACCATAGGCTTAGTAACTTCAACGATGCAATTCAACTCCCTAGCCACAGTCATATCTAGAAAAGAGTGAGAGCTGTCACTGTCAATATGGGTGTTGATGGACATTTACTTCAATAAACCCCGAATCTTAATAGTATTAGAGGTGTGGTGTCATTCATGGAGCTAAAAGACAACTGTGTCTTTTCACCGAGCTCCTCAACTAATGTTCTGGACAAAATGGGATCTGATTCAAGTTTCATCACCCCGTAAATCTCCTCATCATCAACCAGTATGATTTTCTTACCGAGGCCGAGTTGGTCCTTGTCCACCAAATTATTCCAACAATAGTGTTATTAGATTCCTTTTTAAGAAAATTCTTTTTGAAAACATAAACAATGGATCCCTCCAACACACAGACTCAAGAATGCGGGTCAGGTCATTTCTACTACGTTTTTATGTTTATATATATAATAAATGGATTTTTTATTATTATATATTTGTTCGTTTACTAACCAATTATGATATTGTATATATGATAACGTCCCTAGTGTCAAACTGTGATAGAAAAATCATAATAATAATTATGGTTGATGAGGTCTCGACTCACTTTAAAAAGTTTGATACTTAAATGTCTCTAGTTGTATGTGCTATTAAATTGGATATTAATAGTATGATTAGACTAGCACGTATTACATGTCTTCTATCTTATGAAGATAGGGATAGATCTCGTCTATCAAAGTGTAAGGACACTTGGACTATACATCGACGTGTATTAGAGAGTGCCTACGTTAGACTGACCTACTTACTTTATTAAGTGTCGCACTATATGGCGTTTGTGTAATTATCCTTAGACCGGAGTCTTCATGGCATTGATCGCGTGCAAAGCACTTACGAGCAATACTAAGTTTGATTCCTAAGCCTTCAATAACTGAGTTTGGACCCTCAGCCTTCAATCATCAGCAGGTTCCTAACTAGTCTACTGACCTAGTTACCCTACTGACCTTTTTTACAGTGCTTGTTTGATCAAACCTATACAAAGATCAAACTCTAGTAAACCTATACATTTGATCTAGACATCTTTTTGCCTTTGCTCTATAACAGCTAGTCTGGCACTCATCATTAAAACAAAAAATAAGTCCAACACTATACTTGGATAATATAGTGAAGTTGCACGGAGTACCTATCTCGATAGTTTCGGATCGTGACAGTCGGTTTTATCAATTGATTCTGGAAAAGTTTGCAAAGGGCATTAGGTACGAAGTTAGATTTGAGCACGGCCTTCCATCCTTAAACAGACGGACAGTCAGAGAGGACCATCCAAACACTTGAAGATATGCTAAGAGCTTGTGTCTTGGAAGTAGGCGGATCATGGGATGATTACCTACCTGTAGCCGAGTTTGCCTACAACAACAGTTATCAAGGAAGCATAGGCACGCCACCGTTTGAAGCCTTGTACGGAAGAAGATGTAGAACGCCACTGTGTTGGGATGAAGTCGGGGAAAGACAAGTCACCGGGCCGGAGTTGGTTGAACAAGCTTAAGAAAGGGTTTAGTTGGTTAAGAAGAATCTGAAGGCAGCACACGATAGACAGAAAAGTTGGGCAGATGTTAGAAGAAGACCTCTCGAGTTTGAAGTTGGTGAAAGAGTTTATCTACGAGCTTCGCCAATGAAGGGAATGAAACGTTTCGGACAATAGGGAAAGCTAAGTCCAAGGTATGTTGGACCGTTTGAGATTCTGGAAAGAGTTGGACCTTTGCCATACAAGCTCAAGTTACCAAAATCAATGTCAATAGTCCATAATGTTTTCCACGTATCAATGATGAAGAAGTGTTTAACAAAGAATGATGTTGAAACCACAGTTGATCCGGAAGTTCTTAAAGATAATCTTGTGTATGATGAAAAACCGATCAGGATTTTACACCGGAAAGAAAAGATGATTAAGAGACGGGTGATCCCTTTGGTTTTGGTGCAATGGAGCAATCATTCACCGAATGAAGCCACTTGGGAAGTTGAGGACGACATGATCAGTGAGTTTCCAGAGTTTTTGGACTTGCCAGGTATATTCTAGTTTCGAGGATGAAACTCCTCTTAAGGGGGGAGGAATGTAATATTCCGATTTTCGGGAAATGGCAGATGTGTCATTTTGCGAAATATATATATATTAAGGAAAATCTAATTTTTATAATAAGGGAAAATAATAAGATATTATTATTTTTGGGATTTGTTATTTAAGGAAAATAAATCTCATTAGTTCTCATAACCAAAAAGAAATCAGAAAATTTCCTACGTTAAGAGAGAACGGCGTGTGTGAAGCAATTAGGGCTGAAGTTTTGTCTTCCAGTTTCTAAGGCGATTCATAACGGTTTTTAGATCAGAGTAGAGCACCGGAATCGTCGTGAAGAGAGCAAATTTTCAACACAAGAAAGTTGGGACTTTGTCAAGGTAAGTTTTTGAACCCTAGTTATGTTCTTGATTGAGTTTGAAGGATTCAAACTCATGAATTCGTAGTTTTATACTCTTAGAAGCGTGTGATCGATTCTAATCTGATTTTGGATTTATCACACATGTTTCCTGTAGAAAGGATCAAGGTTGCTGCAGTTTTTCATAGCTTTTGAGTTGGATTTGCTTGCTTATAAGGTAAGAGGCTCTTCCTACAATTTAGTTATGGTTTAGAGAGAATAGATCATGTTTTGATGTGTTTTTGTATCAAGGTTTATGCCTATGTGTTGTTTAAGGATGTAGGTTTGATTGGGATCTTAAAAGTTATGTTTTTCTGGTGTTATTCTGATTACAATCGTGTAGACATGTTTGGAATCGAGTAGATATCGCAAAGTGTAGAAAATCATGTGTTTAGGGCTTTCTGCGTTGAATGCGTACGCATTGGCTAGCAATGCGCACGCATTCCTGTTACAGGATGTATGGTTTTAAATGGAATGCACACGCGTTCGTGATTCAGGATGTAAATACTTTTTCACAGCAGGTGCAATGCGCACGCATTCACGGGAATACGCACGCATTGCTATTTCAGAGTGGTTCAGGATGCTCCCTGCATGGGCAATGCGCACGCATTGCAAGCAATGGGCACGCATTGGCTGGGCAGTAACTCCTAGCATGTTTTTGGTCAGGGAATGCGCACGCATTGACCCCCAGATGTAATGAGATGTCAAATGTTGTTTCATGCCTAATAACATTAATTGAACAAGCCTCGATTGAGCTTCCAATTCGTTTAGTTTCGGCACCGAATGTACTCTTAAAGGGAGTTGAAGTTTGGATCCATCGGAAAGGCATGAAAGGGCTTGTGCTTTGATGAGCTAGAGTTCATCAATGTCTGTGTACTTGATAGGATGCGATGTCTAGCTGTCTAAGTGAGGGAGTAGAGTTGATAAAGTGAGCTTTGCCTTGAAAACACTTAGGTGGCTAGTTAATACACAACAAAGTTACATACGTGGTAGTAAAAGATAAAACATCACATATTCTCGGTTAGGCACCAATTCATATCGGCGATGTGATACGTTCATAAAAGGTGAACAACGCTACTGGCTCAAAAGGCTGAAGGGTAGTGGAGGAAATTCATCAAACGTATATGCATACCGGGGAGATCCCGGGACTATCGGTGTTATTCACCGTAGTTGGCAAGTATATCTCGTGATGGATACACATCATGCATAGTGCCCTTGAGTGATGACGTAACTAATGATTGCTAAGCTAGAAACGTATAGTTATGACACGTTGATGGACATGATGTGAACTCTAGATTGAGTTGGTCTCATAAAGATAATTATTTAACTTAAAACCTGTTAATAAACCTTAGTTAATTTGTAGTTTTTACTTCTTACTGAGTACTTTGTATTTACGTCAAATGCATTTTTTTTCTATGTGTTTGGGGGAGAGAAGATGAACAAGTTGATCCGGAGATCGATCAGGACTTTGACGACGACGTTTAAGGACGCCGAAGTTGAAGAGTTTATTTATTCATGTTTTTTTATAAATGCTTTACACTTGAATTTTTGTTTGGAAACTTTGTAATTTCCTTTTAGTCTCTTTTGGAGGTTTTCGTACGTTTTGGATTTCGTTTGGTTTATTCTCCATGTTACATTTCTATCTTTAGATTGAGTTTCTATTCTTGGTTGTTTGAGAAAAATTATACCCGAATCTTTTGCTTCCATTTTGTTTAACTCGATCGACGTAGTAAAGGCTTACGTATAAAATTAATTTTATTTTATTTTATACATGTCGAACGTTCCTTTTCCGGATAATGACTCGGTATCTGGAAATGGGGCGTTAGACACACACACACACACACACACACACACACACACACATATATATATATAATTGATTAATTTTAATTATATACACGTCAAACGTGTTATCTGGATAAAAATCCAATATCCGAGGACACAATCGTCATTTTGAGAATGATGACAAGTGTTAGGCGGGAAATTATTGCATGCTACCTCCGTTCATGCAGATATGTGAGGTGGCTTTGATCGGTACCGCCAGTATTCAAACTGAATTTAAACAATATGGTTTAGAGATCATTTCATCAGTCACTTCACTCAAAATAAACTCTCCACCAAATAATTTTCCAGTACAATTGGAAACATATTTTTATTACTATTACTTTATGGATTAAGTGTTGTATTATTTTATCCGGAAATAAAATTCAGAGGACACGTGTCCAGCGTACAACCAGAGCCTAAAAATATCCGAGTCAAAAATTTCCTTCCTTCCTGAAACTATGTGGAAATACTTCCGTCAAATATCTCTTTCCTTCTTCCATAACCACAAGAACAAGAGAAAAAGGGAGGAAAAAAAAAACAAAATTTTAGTAAGAGAAATATTCGAACTCTTTCCAACAGTGTTAGTAGCATTGAGCATCTGCGAGGTAGCTCTCACGCCATGGCGACAAGAGCTTCCCTCCTTTCCTCTTACTTCCCTCCGGAGCAGAATTCACGCGATTTATATTTATCAAGAAAGATTTTTACTTGTGCCAAGTTTCATCTTGGCATATTTTGTTCCAAGCATTACGACTCGATCCATGCTTGCTCGAAGAGAAGTTGTAGTTTTGGGAGTACTAAATTGAAGACAAGGGGGAAAATTCAGTGGAAAGTGTGGGCAGATATTAAGTCGAAGTCCTACGATGTTGCTGTCTCGGAAAAACGGAAGTCATCATTGAAGTTGCGAGATGTTTTGAAGGATGTCGATTCGAGAAATGCTGGCGGCATTGATGATGGTGAAGAGATTTCGTGGTTCGAACGGTTCCTAAGCGTTGGATTATAGTTCTTCTTTGTTTCTCGGCTTTTCTGCTTTGCAACATGGACAGGGTAATTGGACTTTCATTCCTTTTAGAAAGATATCCACAAGCAAAAGCAAAAGATTTGTCTCATCGATTTCATTCACCGACATCGTCGCATGTAATTCATAGGTCCTTACGTTTATTTGTTTTTCTTTCTTAAAATTCATTAGAAAAATGGTGAGAGTGGGTAAATAAATCATTTTTTTAGGAGCTGATTGCTAAAAACATTTGGAATTCGACCTGGAACCTGAGGAAGATTCTGTTTTGTAGGTGAACATGAGCATTGCCATACTTCCAATGGCTTCAGAATATAATTGGAGCCCGTCAACAGTTGGTCTGATACAGTCCTCATTTTTTTGGGGTTATCTTTTGACTCAGGTGCGCATATAGATTTTCCCTTCCGATTAAACTTCTCTGTATTTTTAGAATCTTAGTCATTGAATTACTTAGCCATACATTATCCTTTGAAAGTTAATGCTTTGAGAAATCAAGAAAGAAATTCCTGCTCCATTTGTGTTTTATTTAGTTTTTGTTAATGGGGTTCAATTTTTGTATCCAAAGCCACTGGTGGTGAGTTGGACATGGAGTTTAGGCCTTGTGTCCAAAAAGATGGTTTCTAAAATTTGTTTGAGCTCGGATGACTTGCACATGTAAGATAGTAAACCTTCGGTTGGCTGGGGTGACAATGAGACAGTATCCTCGAAGTCTTTTGACACTCAAGTCAGGCAACCATAAGCTGTAGAGAGAAGCTGGAGCAATCTTTCTATGCCATTAATAGTGTAGTTAATGCACCATCTATGCATTTACCATCTGGGTAATCCACGGATGTGGGCTGAATATTTCTTGTAAATATTGACGTACATCGAGCACCCTATTTGGGCACAAGATTTGAGGGTCTTGGTTGTAAGATATCAAGAAAGACGCGAGGATGGTCATTCCAATAACTTGGAAATGGAGATTTGAGTGGGCAATAGAGATCCTTCAAGCCAATTTTTGGAGAGATGAGTTGAATGACCTGAAGTATTAGAAGAGGGATGTTGTTCTAAAATATGCAAATACCTTCCCAACAACTTAAACTTTTAGGAGAGATGGTAATTCAACATGATATCAAAGCTGGAGGTCACGAGTTAAAACATGTTTGTCTCTACTTCCACCTTAATTTATGTTGTCCAAGTCATTGTCTTTGTATGCTCTTTATTTGCCTTTGTGTGTCAAGTTGACCTAGCCCTTTTGTATGAGGCCCATAATTTAATGTTTAAGTAAGAGATTTAGGCGAGATGAGTTGAAGTATGAGCTTTTGAAAGAGACAGGAATTCAACATGCTCCCGTAAGGTGTATATAATCCTTAGGTGCCCGACCTTTTAATGCGTCATGTGGCTGGATAATTAGGTGCTCTGACTGACTTAGATCAACAATCTGATTCCAAATAGTATATCTTTTCTGGATCTAATAGCATGTTATGATGTGTAAGATTTTTTTAACGGTCTCAGGTCGCGGGAGGTATATGGGCAGATACAGTGGGTGGAAAACTTGTTCTTGGACTCGCTGTTGTTTGGTGGTCTATCGCCACAATATTAACACCAGTTGCAGCAAAGATTGGGCTACCTTTCCTGCTTGTAACTCGTGCTATAATGGGAATTGGTGAGGTCAGTCTTCTGAGTTCAACTTTTTATTCTTCCTTGTTTATTTTGAATGCCGATTCGGTTTTGTATGTGAAAAATAGTCCCTTCTCAATCTTTTTTATCGTGATTATCCTGATTAAAAACAATTGTGTTATTTATATCCTTTTATGATCTTCTTGTTTGAGCCTTCAGGGTGTGGCTATGCCAGCCATGAACAATATTCTCTCAAAGTGGGTCCCAGTAGCTGAAAGGAGTAGGTCACTTGCCTTTGTGTACAGTGGAATGTATCTTGGATCTGTAACTGGCCTAGCAATCTCACCCATGTTGATCCATCAATTTGGGTGGCCATCTGTATTTTACTCCTTTGGTTCTTTAGGCACAGTTTGGTTCTCTTTATGGATGAACAAGGTAACTTTTCAGATAGTATTATGACTATTCTTTTCTCGATCGCACTAAAAAAACGGTTTCCACCTTGCTTTGCTTATTCTGTTCTACAATTTGTGACTTAGGCACAAAGCTCACCTATTGAGGACCCAGAATTGCGGCCGGAAGAAATGAAGCTCATTCTTCTCAACAGCGTTTCCAAGGAACCAGTGAAATCGATTCCTTGGACATTAATTTTGTCCAAGCCACCAGTTTGGGCCTTGATCGTGTCCCACTTCTGCCACAACTGGGGAACATTCATTCTCCTTACATGGATGCCAACGTATTATCACCAGGTGCTTGATTATCCGTAGACATTGTAGACTATAACTTTTGATGTTATCTGTTAAGTACACAATGGAGTATTAATATGATGATTTTAATGTTTTTTGCATAACTCGTCTTTTCATACATAGGTGGTCCTAGACTCCTAGTATCATCATCAATGAAAGAAACAAACTAATGAGCACCATCTAAGTTAGGCATAATAGAAGAACCCCAAATATCACTATGCACTAAGTCAAGGATTAAGAGATCTATTAGATTGAGAAGGAAAGAATACTCTTTTATGCTTTGCAAAAACACATTCATTACATTTGAAATCTTCAACATTAGTACTTTTTAGTAATATATAGGAAACAATTGTTTCAAAATCTAAAAAGATGGATGACCAAGTCTCCTATGATACAAAGAGAATTCTATCATGACTAAGACTTAGATAAAAAAGATAAATTTTGAAAGATTTCCTCTTCCTCCTCAGTCTTCTGATTCTTCAGAAAATAGAGACCTTATGTAGCCCTAGCATAGCAAGTCCAATCTTTTTTTTCACAGTAGTTAGTTCCTGAATCACACAAAAAAACAGGAGAAAAAACACAACTTTTGGAATCTTTAGTCATTTTTTAGAGGGACAACAATTTAGCTAATAAATCAGGGACATGCAAGACATCTTTAAGAGTCCATAAGTCATTCATCCTGACATTCCCAATGGAAGCCACCTTAACAGAATCTGCAACATGAGCCAAGGCTTCATTTCTACTTGGTCTTCATGCAATTTCCAACAAAAATCTTTGGTGTGACATACATGTACTTTTACCTCTGACATACTTGTAACTTCATTTTGATCATAAGATGATCTTTTGGCATTTGTTGGTGGTATAAATGTCTTATACCATATTATGTCATTGACCATACGAAAATCGTCTGTAATTAATATGCTTACTTTTACTTTTGCTTTTCCAATTTCATTATTTTATTAAAAATGAGTGTCTTAGTAAATACATTCTATTATTGTAGGTACTGAAGTTCAATCTTACTGAATCTGGATTGTTTTCTGTCTTGCCTTGGCTTACAATGGCATTATCTGCCAATCTTGGTGGGTGGATTGCAGATTCTTTAGTCAGCAGAGGCATGTCTGTCACCATGGTCAGAAAGGTAAAGATAGATTTTCCGATTTTCTTACCGTGAAAAATGACTGATCGTACGGCATTAAATGCAACCTTGGATATTGAACTGTTTTGTTTGTAACATAATGACAAATTATTCCTTAGTCTTTTGAGAAATTATTTCGTGCTAGACTCTCATAGGACACTTGAAAGCGGGGTATTTTCATCCCTTATTCATGCTGGTTTTGTGTAGTGTAAAATGCTTATTTGAAATATTATATGCAGATGATGCAGACAATTGGATTTTTAGGCCCTGCTTTCTTCCTGACTCAGTTGAGCCATGTTGATTCTCCTGCAATGGCTGTTGCCTGCATGGCATGCAGTCAGGTAATAAATTTCATTATCTGAAGTAGAAAAAAAAAAAGGAAAGGAAAGGAAATATTTTCCCCGTACTCATAAGACTAGATTATTGTTAGGAAACTTGATCTTATTACCATACAATGCATTTCCACATTATTGATGGTTTCTAGGATAAGGGTAGTTTCAAATTATCTTTAAACATAAACTTGAGTCAGAAACTAACACCGAAGAAATTTGTTGAATGGCGTGAATTTATGGAGCCTTAGTGCAGCAGTAGACATTGTTGCCTTATGACCAGAAGTCACAGGATCGGGCCGTAGAAACAACCTCCTATGGGAGGGAATATAACTGGGTGCTGTGTAAAGTAGGTTTAAATGGGCTGGTTCTTGTTCTTCCCTGCATGCCGCATAAACAGGAGGCTTTCATGCATTGAACTGTCCATTCCTTTTTTTTTTTTTTTTTTTTTTTTTTTTTAAAGGAAGAAGATTCAACTGCCCACCCCTGTTAACATTTTCCTTTTTCAAAGTCTTATGTTTTTTCTTTTTTTTACTGCAGGGCACAGATGCTTTTTCACAGTCTGGCTTGTACTCTAATCATCAAGACATCGCCCCTCGCTATTCTGTGAGTATATGATAAGTACTTTTCTGTTGGACTTTCCTTTTAACTTGAAATGACAGAGATATATGCTTTATGGTTTGAGAATTTCACTGAATATGTCATATTTTGTGCCTCAAATAAATGTAAAAGATATTTTTATGTTTCTTATAATGGCTTTGTAGGGAGTGTTGCTTGGCTTATCAAATACTGCTGGAGTGCTAGCTGGGGTTTTTGGAACAGCTACAACTGGTTACATCTTACAACATGGTATTCACCTACCCTTTTCTTTTTCTTTTTTTTTCGGGTTCTTTTTCATGGGGTCGGTTAACTCTCTCGGGCCAAAGTAATGGCTCTAGTCTCTGACCATAAGTATCTTTTGTGTCTCCCTTTCTCTCAGGTTCATGGGATGATGTCTTCAAGGTATCAGTCGGACTCTACTTGGTCGGAACTGTAGTATGGAATCTCTTCTCAACTGGTGAGAAAATAATAGATTAATACGACCCCAATTGCAAGAGTGGAGCTCGACCAATTGAATTCTATCCCCCCCTAGCCAAGTGTAGGAGGAAGCCAAAGTTGAAGCATCAGATACAAAACAACTACAAATGCATGGCCCTCTCTGGGACATATATTTTACGGTTTCTCTCCGGCACGGGTGGTTAAATATCGGAGTAGCTTTTCAGTTTTCACAAACTTACTTAAAACAAGGACATAAGGAAACTCCCAGGACTTGGTTCCTCCGCTCTGGTGTTGTTTAAATGGCAGAGTAGCAATTCAAAACCTTATTATTAAACTTTAATATGTACAGTATCTGTCTCCATTCTGAAGAGAGTAGGCATTTGGTATATAGAAGCCACATTTTAAGAGCTCTTTGTTGTCCTAAAAAAAAAAAATCTTGTATAGATTACACCCCTGTATAAATTAAGTTAGTATTCTTGAAGGTTTTGCACTATTAATAATAATAATATCATTTTTTCTTTTCTTTTCTTTTCTTTTCATCCCGAAAACATGTTAGCATCATACTTAAAAGCAACTCTTGCGACCTTGGTTTATATATCCTCTGATGTACTATTGACAGACAAACTCGTTTTTCTCTTCTACGTGAAAATGTGTAATTATAGTAGATGATTGGAGTGTCATGGATGGGAAATTCTATTACGAAGACTCACTTGTGAGTGAGTATCCACGCGGGTGATTTCTGGGCCAAACAGCTTTATTACTGAAATAAAACCGCGTGTGGTCGTAATCATCCACACGCAGATAACTTCATATGCAAGTCTCTATAATAAACTTCCGTCATGGATAAGACGAGAAAAATATCCCCTAATTCATATCACTCTTACACCCTCTAAAAGAGCTTAAGGTTGTTATACAAAATTACACTCTAGTGACAATCATACAAATTTGTTTATTTAATTCCTTCATGCATCTCTTTTCAGAATATATTCATAACGTTGGAATGCGGTAGGAAGACCGTCGTTTTCAATCGGAAAGACAACTTTGAAACTATATGGAAAGATTAGGTCTTGAAAATCAACGACTGTACTATTTTTCTCTTTGATTAGTTTTTCTCATAGAGTTTTCTTAGTCAAAGGTTTATAAGAGACGATTGATGTGAGTCAACTATATGATGTTTTTACCATTGTTTTACCTCTGAATATGAGCATAATTGTACTCTCTCGTGAGTAAATCATAAGCTAAATGAGCTAATTTGATGTTATGTATTTCGTGATTGCGGTATTGTAAGAAAAACGGTTAAATTCTAACCGAAAGTGCCCCTACTCCCCTGTCCCACCGAATGAGTGGAGAGGTTAATCAGGTAACCTAATGATTCAGAGTCCTGGGCTGCTATTATACCAAGAGACTGAAAGAAGTTCTCCCTTTACGGGATTCGAACCTCCACACTCAAATTTCACCAGTCCAAATTGCTTACTTATTACGACTCAAGCCCTTTACTACTGCGCCACGTCCCGAGACATTGCGGTATTGTATTTTATGTGCTGAGTGTTGAGAAAAGAGTCTACTTTGGGTGCTATGTGGGTATTTGACAGATAATGTGGACGGACAAAGTGTCGAGAAGATTCCCGAAGCAAGTGAAATGATCAATAGACGGTGGATCGAGTCGAGTTGTGGTTCGGGAGCACAATTTTATTCATCATATTTTGGGCCAAGGTTAATTAGGAGACTTAGTGGATGAGATGAGCTGAAAAGTCAGAAGTTTGGACCTGCCAGCCACCGGCCCATCGGCGCAAAATCATGTCGGCAAGCCGGCAGCCTAGATAGCCTTATGATGTCCTATGTCGCTTAAAGCATTATGGAAAACTCCTAAGTAAATTCTAGGTCGTTCTAAGCAGTATAATAAGACAGAATACCGACCGTACTCATATTAATAATTTTGTTTAACATTACAATATACAATATTACTTTCATTCAAGCAAGTTCGTGTTGTTTGTTGTTACTATTCGAAGAGATTGAATTCTTGCATTGTGGAATCAAGTAGATCGTCGTTAGAAAGAAGGTACTTGTTCTTATATTTGATTATGTTTCCTTATTTCTTTGTAACCATGATTTATCGCGTTTCCGTTATAATGATTCTAGGCTAGATTTTTTGCTAACCAAATCATATAAGATTAAATTAATTCGAACTGACTCTATGATGTAGCTTAGATCTGTATGTGTGATTAAAAAACTAGATATGAGCCATGTAATTGCGGCACCGTGGCATGTCTTGCTGCTGGTTAGCCGACAGTTAGGGCAAGAATCTAGTCGTTCTGCTATGTTAATTCTTGGTATCTGTGATTTATTTTGTCGTGTTTAAAATATGGACACGTTTATGCATGCCATCATAAATTATTTCGAAGGAACTTCCTGTTGAAGATGTAATCAGGACATAGATAACTAAATCTTCGCGTAAAATCGCCATTTGAGATGGACGGTCTCATGAGTGAGGTTTTCCATGATTGTATTGGCATCCCATAGAGTTAGATAATTCATTTTTAGTCGGTTGAGTTTAGTTCTACCCGGATAAACCTTTGAATTAAACGAAGGGTTCTAATGTTCTACCCTGAATTAATACCCAAATTAGGGGATCACACCATTAATTGAGTAGAGTTAGGATTCGCATGTTTTAACCATACAAATCTAGTTATGTAATAGACTGGGAGATTAATTGACGCATGGTTTGGTTAGCTTTTATTTGAACCGGTAATCCATATACTCGAATTTGCGTTTTCGTTCCTTGCTAGTTTAGTTAAACCTCTTTTCACGTTCATATTGGTCCGAGACCACCTTTGTGTCCTTATAGTTTCTTAGTTTCATTTTCCCTTTTTGAGCATCATTCTTTGTGTGTTCGACCTTGACTCACTCCACTATATTGCTATTGGCCTAGTTTCCTCTTGTTTGTATCAGTGTCTTACACACGGTCAAATTTTCACGCCGTTGCTAGCGATTTGTTTGACGGTTAAACGGAACCGATCGATAACATGAGGTTAATTTTTGTTTATATTCTATTTGTTTTTCATTTTTTAGGATAGATTTGAGTTTGGTCAGGCTGAAGTTTTTCTGTTTTTTGTTTTTAGGTTTCTGTTTCTGTTACCATTGGACTAGCCGATACAATTTTCGGCCGACGAGCCGGCAGCTCTGGTACTCAGTGTTTTCTGTTTTTTTGGCTTCTTCAAGTTTATGACCAGAAGTTCCACCAAGGAACTCTTGCCTTTTAATCCAGAGATAGAAGCCATAGCCCGTGATAATAGTGCATTTACAAAGAAGGCTAAAGTAGCTTCGGGTAAGAACTTGGAAGGAGATTTGACTGAGTTCTAGAAGAAGAGGTTCTTGAGTTGTGTGAAAAATAAAGCGAGATGGCTGACGATCAAGAGAACAATCAAGTGTTTGAAGCTACGAAAAAATCTCTTCATGATTACGACAATTGAACAATTCATTTCAGCCATCCGTATGCCTACTAATCCAACTGAGGCTTACCACCCTAAGTCGAATGTAATTCATATGGTTCAGAATTATTCACAACTTCTTGGTTTGGAAAATGAGTATCCTAGCTCTCATGTTACGTATTTTCTGGAAATCAGTAGCACGATTAAGCGTAAGGGCAATATCAGACTCACACTTTATCCTTTCACTCTAAAGAATAATGCGAAACATAGATTACTATCTTTGTAGGCTAGATCTATCACGGTTTGGAAAGAGCTATATATTGAGAGCTTTAATGAGTAAGTACTTTCCCCAAGAAAGACTTTGAAGTTGAGAGCCGCTATTATGAAGTTATAGAAAATCCCGGGTGAAGCATTTGATGAGACTTGAGAACACTTTAAAGAGGCATTGAGGAGGTTCCCCCACCATGAGATAGCTTTATGTCTTCAAATTTAGACGTTCTATAATGCACTGAATGTGAATGATAAGGTGAGACTTGATGCATCGAGTGGTGGTGCATTTATGAGGCAGTCACCTGAGGAGGTTCAAGCTAAGGTGGAGCGGATTACGTTGAGTAGTTAGTGGGGCGATGAGAGAACTAGTGCAAAGTCCGTGGTTGTAGTACTTGATGCTGATAATTCCTAAACAATATTGAAACAATTGGCACTCTTGATGAAGAAAATGGATAATGTTGGGTATCTCCTTAGCAAAGCGGTAAGCGGTCTGATTTTTTTTTTTTTAAACCAAGGGGTTATCCTCATCTCTTTGAACATTTGCATCCTCGATGCAAACCTTTTGACAATTTCACAATAGTCCTTCTTGTGTTAGTCCTTGAACGACACGAAAACATGCATTATTTGAAACTTTCGTGCTTTCTTTACTCAGTCGTCACTTATGATTTCTTCACGAAGCACTTCTCCGAATTACCTTTATCATTGAACCTTTGGAGAAGATGTTCCCTGTTTTCAAAAAAAAAAAAAAAAACCTGCAACGGTCGTTGAAAGAAAATAGAAATTGCATTCTCTGAGTTCATTTACCTTCTTTTCCACGTTATCATTCATGACCTCTTCGCAACATTTCTCCAATTTACTTGGATTTTCATCATGAAACCTTTTGAGAGAATATTACTCGTCTTCAAAAAAAAATTGTTATCATATATATATATATGTACATATTTGAATAAGATTTGAAATCCCTTCTACTTTCAGACCTATTTTGTTGAATCCTTTAATGGCGAAGTAAGAAAAAATTATTTTTGAATTCAATCATACCAATTACTTCAAGAGAAATGAAAATGTTTTCAATATGAGTTATATAGAATGATCTTTTGGTTGCAACAAATATCCCAACCAGAGAACTTTTGTTTTATTGATTTTATCACAAGTGGCCTCATATTGGTAAATTTTATATATCATCCATTATGTGTTATCTAAACAATATTTTACTATGTGCATGTGAACCAAGTTCAAACCATCTTTCATTTTTGAGTTACATGTCTCAAGATTTCCTATTGCTACCTTCTTTAGTAGTTTCAATCCTTGAGAGACTTTTATGATTCGAGTGTGGTGGATCTGGCGGGAGGGACGAATCCTTGTGATGGTGAAATGAGAGTGTGGTGGATCTGGCGGGAGAAATTAGTCCTATATTTGATGGTGAGAAAGTGGAGAAGGTGCACCAAATTGTGGATGAAAAGGTACATGATGATCGGCCTCATGAAGAGGACACACTGGTCATTGGATACCTCAAATCCAGCCCCTATATTGCCTTTGATTTGTGTTGATCCTGATCATGTTCATGGAAAACCGGACATACATTCTTTGATCCATTTTGTGCGAATCTTTGAGACCTCACAAGATCCGACTTACGGTGGTTATATTGCTTCTTTCAAGGTCTTCAACAACATTTACATCAAGCCGAGAGCTATTTTTGATTTTTCATTAGTTAAGCATGGATCGCCATATCACCATGCCTATAATTTGAAGTTGTCTCTTCGCATTATATTTGATCCCGGAATAACAATGACATTTTATGTGGGTTCTCTAGACTTTATGCAAAGTGATCAGCTTTATGATGTCCTTCTGATTCGAGGACGAATCCTTTGCAACTGGGAGGGAATGATATGAATCAAGATACAGTATTTTGAGTATTATTATTATATATTTTATGTCTTTTTAGTAATTAAAGGCTGATATTCAAGACATTATTGGCGCCATTTTGGGAATGAATTCAAGGCATGGAATTATCAAGATGCAATGAACTTAGAAGATTCAGAAATTCTGGAAACTGAAACGCAGCTTCTGTATTTCGCAATTTCGACCCTTATAACTTATCCGTATGAAATTAAGTCCTTGATAAAAGTTGTAGATCTTTTTTAGGACTATAAAATGCATATATGGTTTGCATTTATTGGACAACGGAAGCTCTGGATATAGATCAAATACAGAAGGCTGCTGAAGAAGATACATTGCATTTGGTGCATTCAAGATACATAAAGATACATTGAATCTAGATTCAATGAATCTAGCTAGTCTTGCATATGGACGAAAATTAGCATCCATTTATCTGAATTTGAAGTGTTTTTCTTATGTATCTAGCTTCTTATAATGTATCCTTGAAGCCTATAAATAGCTTACAACTTGTAACTTGAAAATTAGAATTAAAAACTTTTGATCAATATAACTATTTGAGTTTTCTCCAAAGTGTTTACTTTTGGTGTGTGTTTCTGGATAGAACACTAAACTTAGGATTTATCAACAAACTTGAGCAAGTTGTTGTGGCATCCAAATCGATCCAAGGTCCTTAGAAACAAGATTTCTAAGCTTCCAAGGACATTTCCAAGAATCCCTAGAAACAGGATTTCTAGGCTTTTCAAGGAAGCTCTTATCTTTGTTTTACTAACTTATCTTTTTATTCAAAGCAACTTTACTTCAATCCGATCCTATTCATCATCTTCATAAAACAGATTCATATCAGTTTAGCAAATTCGGGACAATACACTTTTACATCCTAGTGTTTACCTTCCATGCATCCCCTACAAGATGTTTTAGTGCATAAAACTTTTCGTTTAAAGACTCAACTATTTTATTATAATTTTATACCATTTTGGATAACCGTTTGAAAAATCAAGTTTTCTCGAACAACCGTTTTCATTACATATCTTTTAAGCCTTCTAGTAAAAATATGTGAACAACCATTTCTTACCCAAGTGTCATTTAATAGTTCAGTTATTTTAGAAATATATATATATATATATATATATATATATATGTATATATATATGTTCAAAAGTCATGTCGATAATTACTTTCAAAGTACTGCATTTTGCTTCCTTACGAAATTTTTGAATAAGCGAGTAGTCAAACCCTTTTTTCGTCTCATGCATGCCTTTTAAAGTTATGTTTGATAAAGAATGTTAACCTGCAACTTATTTTGTTAAGAGTGTTCCTTGACAAGATTTTTCTACAAGTGTTAAGTCGTTTTGTCTTATTTTAAGCCTTCCTTCTTCAAATTGGAAGAGGCTTTACGATTTTTTTAAAACAAGGGTTATCCTCATCTCTTAGAACATTTGCATCCTCGATGCAAACATTTTGACAATTTCACAATAGTCCTTCTTGTGTTAGTCCTTGAACGACACGAAAACATGCATTATTTGAAACTTTCGTGCTTTCTTTACTCAGTCGTCACTTATGATTTCTTCACGAAGCACTTCTCTGATTTACCTTTATCATTGAACCTTTGGAGAAGATGTTCCCTGTTTTCAAAGAAAAAAAAAAACTGCAACGGTTGTTGAAAGAAAATAGAAAATGCATTCTCTGAGTTCATTTACCTTCTTTTCCTCGTTATCATTCATGACCTCTTCGCAACATTTCTCCAATTTACTTGGATTTTCATCATGAAACCTTTTGAGAGAATATTACTCGTCTTCAAAAAAAAATTGTTATCATATATATATGTACATATTTGAAGAAGATTTGAAATCCCTTTTACTTTCAGACCTATTTTGCTGAATCCTTTAATGGCGAAGTAAGAAAAAATTATTTTTGAATTCAATCATACCAATTACTTCAAGAGAACTGAAAATGTTTTCAATATGAGTTATATAGAATGATCTTTTGGTTGCAACCAATATCCCAGCCAGAGAACTTTTGTTTTATTGATTTTATCACAAGTGGCCTCATATTGGTAAACTTTATATATCATCCATTTTGTGTTATCTAAACAATGTTTTACTATGTGCATGTGAACCAAGTTCAAACCATCTTTCATTTTTGAGTTACATGTCTCAAGATTTCCTATTGCTACCTTCTTTAGTAGTTTCAATCCTTGAGAGACTTTTATAACCGTTCTTATATTTCTTCTGAAAACAATGTGAGGGTATGCATAAACATTTTATTTCTTGTAGGTGTTTTGCTTGAAATAAATCCTTTTACAACTCCATCTTCCCAATTGGACCGGAAATTTTTTTATGGTTGTTGATAAACTCACTGTCAAAAGTTGTTTCTTGTCTATGAGAAAGTCTTATAAGTTTGGTAGAAGATGTTCATATGGTTTTCCTTTTGAAGACTAGTAAAGATTGAAGTATGTCTATGGTTTGGGTGTCTATATAGATGGATTAGTCTTTGGATTGATAACAAGGCGGAGTTGAAGTTCATTAAGTTAATAGCTAGTTTCTTGAAGGTAAGGCGGATGTATAGGTCAAGTAACCCTCGTATAAGTATGGAAACTTTTGTAAGGGTCACAAATGGACGAAGAACCTAGAAGAAAATTAATTGTTAATTAGTGGATTGACTTATGACTTTTGGGACAAAGTGTTATAGGAAAAGTTTAAGAAGTTAGGTTACTAGAATTAATTGAGTATAAGGTACATGAAAGGTGTGAATAAGCTAGAGTAGTGCTAGGGACTGAAGTACAAGATTAGTTGCGATGGACGCATTGAAGTCTTGCTGATGAAAATACTAAAGTTCAATCAGTTGGAGATAATGTTTGTTTTTGAAAGTGAACTAGAAATAGGCAAGCTGGTATCTAAGATGAAAGTGGAGTTTGTTACAGCAAGTTTCGAAGTGAAACTTCTTTGAGGGGGAAGAATGAATCATCCCAACTTTTCGAAAAAGGCCAAAAACATCTTTTAACAAAAATTTAGATTTTATTACATTTGAAATAAGGATTTAAGTGTTGTTTTAAAAATAAAAAAAAAATAAATTGATAAAAAAACAATTTTTTATTTATGGTGAATATTTAATGGGAGTTATTGGTAGTTATCTTTTTAAAATAAAAACTCTCCATTAACTAAGGAGTTGGTCAAAATTTCTTTGTATGAACTTTGGCAGAGAAAGAAAAGTAGTAGCAGTCGACTTCTTCTTTTAGAGAAGAAAATAAATTTTAAAAATTCATATCTTCCAATCCGTAGTTCCGTTTTGCAGCCATGAATAGTCAAAACGATCGTCTCACAACGTAGATTATTCTAAAAATACTCTTAGAGGTAATAACCCAGGTATGGTTAACTCGTTTTCTGCTGCAAAATCGTAAAAGATCATGATGTTTTGTGTTTTAAGGTTTTGGGCATAACTTTTGATCCGTGAATCCGTTTAGAAATCCGAAAGTACCGCTGGAATCGTGAGGAGACGAGGATCGTTTTGATACCTGAATTTGGGTCTGATTCTCAGGTATGTTGGAGTCGAATTTCTGCTGTAAATTCATAAAAAGGATCATGAATTCATGTTCTAGGGTTTTGTTTCGTAGTTCTTTGTTTAGAAGCTTTGATCATCAATTAATTCATGTTAATTGTGATCTTTTAGATCTTCTTTGAGGCCTTTTTAAGTGCTGCAGAGTTTAGTTTTGGTTTGTGGCTTCAATCAAGTAAGAGGCTCTTCCTTTTGTATGCTTTAGTTGTATGATGACATGATTAGATGATATTAGAAGGTTTTTATGTTTTGAATTGTTTGTAGAAATATGTTTAAAGGTTGTTGTTGTGTTTAGTAGTACTTTATGAGACTTTTAGAGGCTGTTTTGATGTTGTTTTGTTGAGTTTTTGGCTGAAGATTTTCATTAGGTTTTAGAAAGTTGTTTTAGCTTGTTTTGAGTACTTTTCAAGTGTACCAAGTTGGGAATCAATTCCTAAATTTATAATGATGTTATAAAGAAGATAAATGAACATGAACAAGCCTTGATTAAGCTTTTGATGCGTTTAGTTCGGCACCGAATTTACTCTTCAAGGAGTTAAAGTTCGGACCGTCGGAAGAGTATGATTGGCTTGTGCTTTGATGAATTAGTATTCATCAATGTCTGTGTAATTGCTAGCTTGAGTCTAAGAGTCTAAGAAGAAGGAGTAGAGAGCTTTTTGTCCTGAATGAACCTAGGTGGCTAGCTAATCACTTAATAAACGTATTTGACTAGATAAAAGGTTAAACATCATGAGAGCTTGGATAGGCACAGTACAATATCGGCAATGTGAGGTTTGGCCAAATAAAGTGGGGATGATCACTGCCGGATTCTAGACCTGCCAATTAAAGTAGTGATCATTCCGCCGGACAAACTCACGAACGAGATAGACATTCACCGGTCGACTCTGCAGGGTTACGCGGACAAAGTGGAATGACTTTCTCGGGACCGCTAGAGATTTATCTCTATAGGGTTGCGTCTTTTGTCTTAGTGCATATCTCACTAAGTGTAGTGCCCTCGCAAACATGCTGTAACAAAGATAAGTTAAGATAGAAACGCTTAGTCATGAAGTGTTGATGAGCACTTAGTGAACCATAATAGATTGTGTCGATCACTTGAAAGATAACTTAAATAATAATGTGAATCTTAACGTTGTAAAACTTAAGGTATACAATAGCTTCTCACTCTTACTAAGTACTTTGTACTTACCTCAATTGCATATGTTGTTTTGTGTGCTTTTGGGGTGAGAAGACGAACAGGTTGGCCTTGAGAGCTTGTTGAGGAGTTCGATGATGTTTTGATGACGTTGGTGCTGATGATGCTTTCTTTTACTTTTCTATTAAAGGTTGTACTACTTTATGTTGTAGTTTCCTTAAATAACTTGTTGTACTTTCTGTTAAGACTTTTGTAAGACAAGTTTGTACTTTCAAGACATCGTACGTTGTAACCTTTGGAGAATTGCCGTTGTAATTTATACAATTCAGCGATAGTCGGTTTGTATCATATTCTAGTAGCATTTATGGTTTTGCCCGAGCCTTTTTAGCTTCCGTTTGCTTTAATTTTGATACGACGACGTAGAGACAGGAGTATATATTGGATTTATTTAATGTTATACACGTCGAACGTTCTCTTCCAGATAAGGGTTCGGTATCCGAAAACAGAGCGTTACAATGTTAGAGAGTCAATGTGGGCTTTATAAAGCCAAATTAATGTCTTTATTTATAATGAGGGGTCTTAATGGTATTTGGGTGATCTCATTGGGTGTGATGCCGAAAGACAATTTTGTAATTGTTTTATTTAATAAATGAAATGATATTATTATTCATATTTATTATTCTCATAATCACCGATGTGACAATAGTATTTACACTACTGAAAAACCCTAAAGTATATCATTTATGTAATCACTTAACTTTCGGTGTATGGTATATACACGGAGGATTGAGTTAGTGAAGATGTACTTAAAATACAATTAGCCCGTAGTGAAGTTAATCGAGTATCGGGTCTCTCCTTTAACGTGCTATTAATGCGCCCGAACACAATAGGTGTGATTGTCTTATCCGGACTTTCGGTTAAGAGAACCTAGTGGGGGCATTTATATATGATAGATATATCATATAGAAATTTGGACCGATTTGATTAGAGTTCACGATATAATTCCGTAATCGAGAAGTCTTATCGAATCAATGGATGATCATATTTATGGATATATCTTAATCTGAGGTGATCACGATCAAGCGCTTGAATCGATGAGGTTTGACTTGACGGTTAAGAATTACACCGAGTGCAGTGTGCGAATTACCCCATCTTGGCATTGTCTTTGGATTGAGTGAGTAGTCCGTGTTATCACGGATCGGAATCCATTCCTTCCATTTATGGAAGTAGATAGACGATTCCTTTATTTGTTAATCCTAGAAATTGATCGATCGCGAGTTCATATTATCTTGATTAGCTACCAGGTGAGGTGTATGAATTAATTGATCACTAAGGGGTTAATGGTAAATAAGGATAAGAAGTTCTAAAAGGGTTAACGGTAACTTCCCGATTCGAGAATGAAACGATCTATGGAGGATTAATCCATATGTAATGATTATATCAATGGGCGCTTATTATTATTCTCGTGAGGAGATAAATATAATCTCATAATCGGAGGAATACGATCATGGGATTATGGTGGCATATTCACATGATTGATTTATCGAATATAATTATTACGTTCGTAAGATAATTATTTATTTGATTTATCGAGCCGTGATTATTAGTCCATGGTCCCCGACGTGCTTCCTAATATAAGCATAAATATTCTCGGACGTCGAATCCTAATAATATTAATTTAGTTCTTATTGGACTTTATTAAAACGATATGTGAATTAATTGTTTAGTGAACTATTAAATTAGTTGAAATTTAAATAATTAAATATGTGGAAAAAACATTTTCCATAATCTTGGCTTCAATTTAGTGTGTTAGTCGAAATTATTGTGACTAGGTCACAAGCTACAAATTTCGCCCCATAGCCTTGTTTTGGAACAATAAATTATTTTCTTGTGATTAATAAGGC
Source organism: Gentiana macrophylla (assembly GCA_026214975.1). NCBI lineage: Eukaryota > Viridiplantae > Streptophyta > Magnoliopsida > Gentianales > Gentianaceae > Gentiana > Gentiana macrophylla. The sequence goes on along the minus strand of CM047811.1, from coordinate 71,436,874 downwards.
ATGTGCTTGTGAAATATTTATTGGATAAATATTTATGGTAAGAAATAAAGATAAATATTATTCTAGATTTGTTCTAGAATATTATGGGATTATCTTTTATTTAATAGGATTATTATAATTGATTTTGTATTAATTATTAAATCCTTGGAGGTTAAGTTTTACTTCCTTATATAAAGAGAGATTTCTCAAGCCTTACAACACACATAAAATTTAGACTTCTCCTCTTAGAGAGAAGAAGTGATAATTTCGGCCAAGGGAGACTAAGGAAAATCTTGGAGATTTTTCCGGTAGCATCTCGGAGGGTTAGTGAGGATTTCCTTCCACCGGAGTTCTTGGATCACGCGTCACGGAAGATCGTGGTGCTCTTCACATCTTCGTTTGTTATTTCTATTAGGCTCTTCAACTTGGATTTTGAGATCCAAGAGGTATGTTCTACAACCCCCTTGTAGATATAGATCTAGTTATTTTATTACGTGTATATTATAGATCTAGATCCTTAAAATCGCTTCCGTTGCGGATGATATTACTAACAGTGGTATCAGTCGCCAAGGTGATCTATATTTATACGTATTAAATATTAGATCTAGGAGTAGAAAACATGTAGTTTTTTGTCCCAATTTTTTTTTTGAGGGCCGATGCATATGTTTAATTTTTTTTATGCTTATGAATGTCGTGGTTGAAGAGATGGATTGGGGTTGGCACTGTTTACCCGTTAGATCTATTGAAAACTCATATAAACGATGAAAATTCGTCCATATGAGTATAGGAAATTATGTAATTTTTTTTTATTGCAATTTTAATTTCCAGAAAATAGATCTGTTTAGTAGCTGTTTAGTTATTTCGTTTTTCCCGTTGATTGAGCCGTTGAAACGACGATCCCTCCGGTCAGTATCAAGATTTGAAGATGATGAATAATTCCACAAAATTTGGCGTCGATCGGAGTCCGTTTTGATATCCGTTCGTTGCTGCAAAGAAGCTGCTGTAACAGAAAAACGCAGGATTCACAGAAACCCTACCTGTGACTTCCTCGAATTTCTGGGAGAGTTTGAACCGTTGAAACGCAAATCCAACCAGTCAGATCGATAAATATGGAGTTTTTGACGTGACATAAAAAATCCAGGTCGATCGAGATTCATCTCGATTCCCGATCGGCCTCGGGATGTCTTTGAGGCGCTGCTGTAAAAGTCAGATTCAGCAGCAAGTTGGCCAGCTCACTGGAGAAAATTGACAAGTCAAAGATCCGATCCAACCGTCCATATTGAAGCCTGAGGAATGAAGAACAGATCTGGAAAGTTTCGTCACAATCCGAGTTCGTTTGGTTTCCCGATCATCGAATAATTTGAACAGCTGCAGATTATGTTAGAAGGTAGTAAACCCTAGTTAGGGTTTGGTTATTTATTTTCTAATAGGTTAGATACGAAGTGTGCCAACGGCCATCTCGGTGTTTAAATTTTCCGCAATTTATTTTTATGTGTTTGATCATAAAATAGATATAAAATCGAATTGCCATGACATGCATCATATCATAAATCCACTCCATGCATACATGTAGAATTTTAATTTTGGTAATTAAAATAGGCATGTATACAAACTCGTGTAATTAGTTGAAATTTAATTAATACGTGGTAATTAATTAATTTAGTAACTAATTAAAGATCCGAGGGCGGGTTATGAAATCGTTAAGCCATTCGGTGTGTGTGTTCTCGGTGAACCGCCTTAAAGCCCAAACGAGATCACGTTTTCAATTAAGTAGTGTCTGAGATTGAATGATAGTAAAACAAATAAATCTTGGATAAAAATGGTTCGCCTATAGGTTGGGTGGTCAAGCGAGCTTTGCTCGACCGATCGAACCCTCACAGTGTGATGTATGCACGGGGTCCGGCAAGATTAAGCTACACCGGCGGCGGAGGGTGATTCCTTCTTACCTCAATGGGGCTCTCTTGACCCGACTTCGTCCATTGTCACATATGTTCCAACGAATAGGGCGGGTAGGCTTGCATACGTTACCGACACCATTCGAATCCTTGATTTGATGTGCTTTTATGTTAACATCAAAAGAGCGTGGTTTGTTAACCCACCACCACTTCCAAAATATTGAGTGGGGCGCGGAGGCGGCAGTAACAACCCCACGGCCTCTACTATAGATACAAGTAAGTGAGAGAAGGGTGGCGCCTCGCGGCGCTTTGATTTCGCCCCCTACGGATGGTGTTCACCCCTATCAACATTCATGGCTTGGTCTCCGAAAGGATAGGATTTACAGGTACTCGTCGGGTCAGCGACCTATCCTACTGACGGCACACTCGGGCGCGTACCTAAGAGATCCGATATAGTAGGTCACACTCATAAAGGATATTTTTGGTAATATCTAGGCTAAAAAAGGAAGGTAGTCAATGAATAAAGGGATGTTCGATTTTAGGTGGGATGTTCGATTCTCACAAGTTATTCATTGATGAGATTGTCTCGATTTAACCGTCATCTCTTTGACCAACCTACGGCGACGGCGAGATCGAGGTTAAAACTTCTTGGAATGGTAGAGTAGACTTACTTATAGTTTACAATTCCTAAAATAAAATAATATAGTAGTGTTAAACTTGAATTAATATATGTCATTTTATTTACAGCATTATATCCCTTACTAAATTGCTTAAAATTTATAATTGACTAGTATTGACTTCTTTAAAAAGTGGAAAGTAACTAGGGCGTTGAACTAGTTAATCGATAATGTAATTAATTTTGGAAGAGATATTTTCTCTTAAGCATTTTAAAAACAGTGACATACATGTATGTCACTAGTGTCGATCGTGTCAAGCGGAAGACAAACTTAGTTTGATCAAAGGTGATTTCGGACTTTGAAATTCTTATAGTGAATTTTTAATGTGTAGTAATTACACGAGTAATTTTCTAATTGAAAAATCGGAAAATCATGAAGTATTACTAGTTGGACGATATTTGGAATCGATGAACTAGTGGGAGTGATGACGATTAAAATATACTGTTTATGTCATCAATTCTAACCTTAAATCGGAGTTAATTATATATATTTCATATTTAATCACGTGTTTATATTTATTATTTAATGATAAGTGATTATTAATATGATAATTGGTATTTAAGCTGTTTTATTATAAAAGAGCAATTTATTTGTGCGATAAATGCTTGATTTTGCGAGATCATGATAAATCGGGAGGATAAATATCATTCAATTCAAATCTCAAGATAATAAGGAAGAGAATCGGAGCATTAATCAAGAGACAAATCGGATCGACGAAAGCATGCGGTGGGGAACAAGTTAGACAAGAAACGCGTTTAACATGTGCGAAAAGGAGGACTCGGTCGACCGAGCCACTTCATTCGATCGACCGAGGCGGGAGGTTCGGTCACCGAGGCTATCAAACCTAAAACGCGCGTGCATATCTTACAGATCCATCCTATGTCGGCAAAATCCTCTATATAAGCGGCCAACTACTGAATTGAGAACACACACCACTACAACACAAAACAATTCATACAATTTTAGATTTTGAGTTTTAGTTTTATTTTCTTTATGTTAAGTACATTGTGGATTAAATCCGGATTCTCCGATTAGGGGCGCATTAAAGAGTGGGAGTCACTCTCGTCTTGAGGTATGACTATTCAATTATGCGATCTTTATTTGTAGATCGATGTATTTTAATATGGAGTAGTTTTTATTTGTATTGATTGCGTGATGTAGATCTTTTACGAACCCATGTGTTTAGGTTAGAAGCGTTAAGAAGTAATCATGATTTGTTCCGACCACGAGTTGTGTTCGGTCGACTGAACATGTCACTCGGTCACCCGAGTCTTTGTCGTTCGATCGACCGAGCCTGGCAATGTGTGGGCAATATTATGATCGGCCGACTCGTCGATTCTCGATTTGGAATTAAAGCGAGTAATTAAACTGATCAACTTAATTATTTGTCATCATAATTTAACATGAAACCCAAAAAGTGATTGTTACTTAGGATATAGATTGAATCGGCATCTAAGAAGTATGCCTTACCACTAGGAATGTTGCTTAGATGAGATTTACGGTTTATACCGGCATCCCTAGTCTCGTAATTGTGTCGAAGTTATATGAGATGAGGCGGTAAAAAGCGAAGTCACGTAATGGAGGCACGATGATTTAGAGGCCTAATTGGAGCTAAATCTACCTTGGGGATGACTCCGTAGTCATAATAATTAATCTTTAACGTTTGTTTTGTCTCGTTGTCATCTAATTCACGTGGGGAGTTATAATCTACTAGCGTAATCAATACTATTTGTTTAGATAATATCAACCGTATTATCCGTGTTTTAGTAGTCTTTAGTCTGTCTTTGTGTCTTGTGGTTGTCACTATTTTATTTCACGCATTTAGTTGGTCGTGAGCCGCCTTTTTCAATTTAGTTCTAATAGGATAAAGTTGTGTTTTATTTGTGCCGAGTCTCTGTGGGATCGACCTCGAACTCTGGCTGGCTATACTACAATTGAACTAGTTCTCTTGCTAGTGTGTTAGTAGGCATCGAGTTAATAATTTAACTTGACCTCCATCAAGTTTTTGGCGCCGTTGCCGGGACTCGAGTCATTAAATTAAGATATAGCTTATTTTGTTAGAAGCTGGATTAAGTAAATATTACGTGAATAAGAGTGCAGTATATTAAGCGATTGTCATAAATAAAAATTAAAAAAATAAAAAAAAAAAAAAAAAGTGTTCGATCGACCGAACACTATCCTCGATCGACCGAGAATTAGTTTTCTTTTACGTTACGATTACTGTCTTAGCTTTAAAACATTACATTTTACTGTTTGATTTACGTTTTCTTTTCTCAAACTTATTTTAGTCTGTTTTACTTAGTTAGTTAAAGGCTAGCCTTTACTAGTGATTGATTGTTTTATTGTTGTTTATTATTTTATAGTACGCTACTCGGAAATCGAAGGAACCGCTTGAACCATATAATCCTGAGATAGAAAAATTTGCGAGAAGGAATAGGAAATTAGCTAGAGGAAGCTGGCTAAACAAGGAGAAGAGGATCCAAATCTTGAGGAAGCGAGCAAGGAGTGGAAGAAGGACATACAACCGACCATTACAGGCATTACGAATGAAAGCGAAACGAGATGGAAGGCAATCCGATCAATCAAACCAGGTACCTAATCTGTTATTAATCCTGTTATTAATAATGCCAATAATGTGAATGCAAATGCTAATAATGAGAACCAAGCCCTAGTTCAAGGAGCGGGCGTACTTTGCAAAGTTATGCAACACCCACTATTGAACAATTCATTCCATTATCGTAGCACCACATGAGATCTTTGCGAAATCTATCACCACTAGGCCTAATGTAATTCAAATGGTGACCAATTATTCTACTTTTCATGGAGTCAAAAGCGAGGATCACGGTGTTCACGTGATGAATTTCTTGGAAATCGTTAGCACCTGTGAAACAGAATTAATCCCGGAGGGTAACATTAAATCTTAAGCTTTTCCCTTTCACTTTGAAAGATAAAGCTAAGCAATGGCTTCTCTCTTTAGAAATTGGATCTATCACAACTTAGGAACAATTGTTGCAAAAATTCATGAATAAGTATTTTCCCTTAGGAAAAACTTTTAAGTTACGCCAAGATATCCTAGGATTTAAGCAACAACTTTGGGAGAGTTTTGATCAAGCTTGGGAGCGTTTCAAGGAAGCTATGAGGAAGTGTCCTCATCATGACATCTCTCTTTGGCTTTTAATGCAAACTTTTACCATGGGTTGAGAGAGGCGAGAAAATTAGAGTGAGGCGCTTCCGGCAATGGAGCGTTTGTTCTTTATCTCTGAGGAGGCACAAGGAAGATGGAGCAAATAGCGATGAATAGCCAATGGGAGGCAATGACATAGCTCTTTGTGAAGATGGCGATATATTTGATGATAGTGCATCTGCCAAAATCTTAGAACAACTTTACATTATCAATGATAAGGTAGATGGGATGCAGAGAGGATGACAAGAGTAGAAAAGGGGTTGGAATCGAGGTAGCACCTCAAGGTGAGAATCTTTGATCTTGAAGAAGCCAATTATGTCGGGGAGAGTGCAGGACCAAATCATAACCATCCTGGATTCCGATATAGTGACATTAATGCGGGAGAAGGCCTAAACCGCCTACCCCTTATGTACCACAATGGACTAAAACTTTTGGTTGGGAAGGCTGCGATAGAAAAAGCGAGTAATGTAAATCACTGACAATATGGGGCAACTTTCAAAATCTATGGTTGAGTTAGCCACTAACTTTAGCCAATATTGTCGAAAGATAGATGCCAAAGTAACCAACCAGAGGAAGCTTTAGTTCAAAATCTCACACACCGTGTAGGACAACTAGGTGAGCAAGTCTCAACCAGACCTCACGGAGGTTGCCAAGCAACAGAGAGAAGAACCTAAGGACTTGAATGCGATCATGACAAGGAGTGGAAAAGAAGTAACTCCGCCATCCTGCAAAGAGAAAGTCACAAAGAATAAGGATAGTGAGCCAAGCAATGAGGCTAATACTTCCGAGACTCTGCTGAGCAAAGAGCGTTATAAAGAACTGATGGCCCTAGAGTTGAACTTTACAACAACAAGTATCCAATTTTCACTTGATGTCGATCCTTCAACTCTACCTTATCCTCCACCAAAGCCGAAGCCTAAGTTTGATAATAAGAGGTATAAGAAGTTCGTGGATATGTTCGATGAAGTTACAAATCAATATACCCCTAGTTGAAGCACTAGTTGAAATGCTGAGTACACCAAATTTTTAAAAGCGCCGTCTCAACTAAAAGGAAACTTAGATTTAGAGACCATATGTCTTAATGAGGAGTGCTCGGCCATTCTTCAACATAAGTTACCCCAAAATGCAAAGATCCGGAAGTTTTCTCATTCCACTGCACCATAGGTAACGTATGTCTGAACAAAGCTTTGTGTGATCTAGAGCAGCGTGAACTGATGCCATTATCTATTTTTTGAAACTAGGCATGAAAGATCTTAAAAGACCTCAATCACACTGCTGCGTTAGGCGACCGTTACGTCAAGGAACCGTGTGGGGTGGTTGAGGATGTGCTAATTAGAGTTGAAAAGTTTGTATTCCTGTCGACTTTGTGGTATTAGATATGGAAGCTAACTCACGATACCATTGATATTAGGAGACCTTTCATGGCCACTAGTAGAAACGCTAATTGATGTTTACAAAGCGAGTTGGTATTACGAGTGAACGCAATGAGAGTTGCATTCAATGTCTTCGACACTATGAAACAACTTTGATGATGGAGAGGATGCATGTTTCATGTTAGATTCCATTGATAGGATCGTTAGAATTTCAACAACATGAAAGCATCAAGGATTTCTTGAATCTTGTCTTAGAAGAAGAAGATGAAGTCAAGTGCGTGAGTAGTGAAGAGGAGAAGATGATATGGCCGAGGATGTAGTAGAGGGACCCCAAGACACAGTAGATGAAGTAAGTCTTTGCGAGAGATTGAAAGATTCTATCATAGACCAGCGTGGCATAAGTACTTGAACTCAAACTCACTTTGTCGAAGTTGAAGACCTCTTTGGAAGAACCTCCCACAAATTTGACTTTAAAACCTCTTCCTGCGAATTTGAAGTATGTGTTTCTTCAAGATGAGACTTTGCCGCTAATCATATCTTCTTCCTTGACGGACTTACAAGAGGAGAAACTAATGAGAGTTACGAGAGAGTACCGCAGAGCATTTGGATGGACCATAGGCGGCGTTAAGGGCATTAGTCTAGCGTATGTATGCACAAGATCTCCGTGGACCCTGAAAGAAAGCGGTTGCACAACCTCGGGGCGTTTAACCCCACAATTAAAGGCGTGGTTAGAGATGAGGTTATAAAAATGCTAGAAATGGGAATTATATTTCCAATTCTTGATAGCGAATGGGTAAGCCCTATCCACGTAGTTCCCAAAAGGGAGGATTGATGGTGCAAGCCAATGAGTTGAATGAGTTAATTCTGTGAGGCTAATCACGGTCATCAGTATGCATAGACTTTAGGAAACTAAATGATGCAACTCGTAAGGACCATTTTCCTCTTCCTTCATCGATCAAATGCTCGAGAGATTGGCGGGCATGCTTTCTATTGTTTTCTCGACGGATATTCGGGATACTATCAAATCCACATCTCTCACCAAGATCGTGAAAAAACAACATTTACATGCCCATATGGGACATTTAAGTATAATCGAATGCCATTTGGGTTGTGCAACAGCCCATAACATTTCAGCGGTGTATGATGTCATTATTTGCGGATATGGTGGAAGACTTCTTGGAAATCTTTATGGATGATTTCTCCGTGTTTGGAGACGATTTGATTCATGTCTCACACATCTAGCACAGTGTTGAAGAGATGTGAAGAGACGAATCTTGTGCTTAAGCCGGGAGAAATGTCATTTGATGGTCACGAAGGTATAATCTTTGGGCCACAGCATATCAAAGAACGGTATAGAGGTGGATAGAGCCAAAGTTGAGGTGATCGAGAAACTACCTCCACCTACTAATCTTAAAACTTTGCGAGGTTTTTAGGCCACGCCGGATTTTATCGTAGGTTTATCAAGGACTTTTCCTGGTCTCTGACCTCTTACAGAATTATTGGCCAAGGATGTGCCATTCGTGTTTTCAAATGAGTGCATAAAAGCTTTCAACGAAATAAAAAGTAGGCGATTCTGCACCCGTCCCAGTCGCACTTTGATTGGGATCTTCCGTTTGAGCTAATGTGTGATGCAAGTGATCTGCTTTGTAGGCGCCGCTTTGGGTCAAAGAAAAGATAAGATCTTGAGACCTATCTATTATGCAAGTCGGACTTTGAATCTTGCCCAAAATTACGCCACAACGGAGAAGGAACTTTTGGCCGTTATCTTTGCTTTTGACAAGTTTAGATCTTACTTAGTGGGATCTAAAGTCAACAATGGACGACCATGCGGCTTTTAAGTATCTCTAGCAAAGCAAGATTCAAAGCCGAGGCTGTTGAGATGGATTCTCTGCTGCAAGAATTTGGCGTAGAAATCCGAGATAAGAAAGGAAGTGAGAACGTGGTGGCGATCATCTATCGCGTTTACAATTAGAGGATGGTGAGGAATTACCAGAGAGATAGGAGAATCTTTCACTGATGAGCAACTTTTCTCCATCACCACCATCGGGGGGACATAATGATTGTCTTTGCAGCTTTCTTCGCGAATAGAGGTTGTGAAGGAGAAGAAGCAACCATGGTTTAGTTTGTTTGTCAATTACCTATCCATAAAAGTACACCTTACCAAATCTCACCGCCTACTAGAAAGGAAAAAAATTCTTTAAAGATCTTAGACATTATTATTGGGATGAACCGTACTTGTTTAAGCTAGGATCGATAATGTTTTTCGAAGATGTGTGCGGAGGAAGAGTATAATGATATCTTTGAAGCATTGTCATTCTTATGAAGTTGGAGGACACTACGGGGGAGATAAAGCTGCGGCCAAAGTCCTCCAATCACGGTTTTATTGGCCGACATTGTTTAAGGATGCACACCAATATGCAAAGGCATGTCATGCTTGTCAAATGACGAGTAATATTTCAAGGAGGAATGAGATGCCTCTCAAGAGCATCTTAGAAGTGGAGCTTTTGACGTTTGGGAATAGATTTTGTTGGACCCTTTACTACATCACTATATAACCGATATATCTTAGTTCTTTGTTGATTATGTATCCAAATGGGTTGAGGCCATTGCTTGACCTACTAACGATGCTAAGGTTGTGGTTAGATTCTTGAAGAAGAACATTTTACAAGGTTTGGGGCGCTTGAGGCGCGATTATAGCGACAATGGTAGTCATTTTGTAATAAACCTTTTGAAAGGCGATGATTAAGTATGGGGTTCGACATAAGCTAGCATCGACATATCACCCCAGGACTAGTGGCGGGTAGAAGTCACCAATCGAGAGATAAAGCGTATCTGAAAAAAAGCTATTATCGACTAGGAAGGATTGGTCGTTACGTTTAGACGACGCTTTATGGGCTTATAGGATTGCATATAAAACCTCGATTGGAATGTCACCATATAGGATTGTTTTTGGAAAGGCATGTCATCTACACCGTGGAGGCTGGAGCACCGGGCCATGTGGGCAACAAGGATGCTAAATTTTGATGAGGCGTTGGCCGGTGAGAAAAGGATGTTAGAATTAACTCGCCTGGAGGAGTTTCGTTTAGAGGCATACGAGAATGCCAAAATTTTCAAGGAGCGCACGAAGAAGTTTCATGACAAAAAGATTCTGGAGAGGACCTTTCAAGAGGGTGATCTGGTTCTCTTATACAATTCGCGCTTAAGACTCTTCCCGGGTAAGTTGAAATCAAGATGGTATGGCCCATTTCAAGTTCAACGAGTCTTTCCTTCTGGAGCGGTGGAGCTATTCAATTTCAAAGACGAGTCCAGATTTGTGGTCAATGGACATCGTCTTAAGCATTATCACGGGCTTCCGCTCTGCTGGCGAGGAGGAGGTTTTGTACCTCGGCGACCACATGTCTATGAATAAACCATCTTGAGTGAGTCGAGCTAGCTAAGACTATAAACTTAGAACTACTACTTATCACTATCTTTTTCGTTTCTCTTTTTAATAAAGTAGCATGCGCCTATCACGGTTTTTTTCATCTCGCCATGTTCCGAGTCTAAGTTCGGAATAAACGAGGTTTTTTCCTTGATAGCCGTCATGTGAGTTTTTATTTAGGTTTAAATCCCCTTTGGTCTTGTCCATGGCAGTATAAAGTAAAGTGGCTTAAATTGTTTTTAGATATCTATATCTAATTACTGCCACGTTATTTTATAACTCCCATAGACATGGTATTTGACGATTTCGTGGAGCTTGTTTGTTTATACAGATGTGTATGCTTCTCTACTGCTTGTGCGATGATTACTCCGATAATGTTCCTTTACTTGGGAGCCGTTTCCAGAGCTAAGTCTTTCATCTTGAACTCTCATTTATTTTTGTCATTGAGGACAATGCCATGTTTAAGTGGGGGGCAGGGGACTTAGCTATATATTATGCTGTATGTTGAAAAAGTCAAGAGGAACGGAATACTGAGCCAAATTTAAAATTTTTATGGATAAATGCCAAGTTGCTTAACTCGTACCCTTAAACTTGTGAAGTTCTTACACTTAGAATTAATAGGAAATGAACCAAGTTGCGTGAGTACGTGGTCATATTATACTTTTGCGATAAAGTGTTAGTAGACTTAAGGATATTCATGCCAACAATTGCAAGTAGTTAGGGATTGTTCAAATAACTCAATATATGAATCGCTTAGTACCGTATGAGTTATAATAATTGAAAGAAGTACGTGTACACTGCGTAGATAATTGGTTATGAGGACCCAGTGTCGGCATTTGTCGACTGATGTATTCTGATCTTCTAGCCAACAAAAGCGGAGTAATAAGCTTGGGACGTACTTGTGTTTTGAGAATGTATTAAAACACTGGGCTTGTAGTAACATTACCAAAGTAGCCCCGCGCTTGTGGTAATATTCGATGCTATGCTTAATCTAAGATAGGGGGATACTCTATGAAAAGTTTTCTTCCTTGAGGTTAGTAGTATTCGAAAAATATGCAAAAAATTGAAAAATTTTAGAGGCTTTGAGTAGTACTCGGTCTCCAAGTCCAAAAACCCTATAGATACGCTCTTGCTTATTGTTCTAGTGCTTTAACCATTGCGAGGCATAAGAAGTATGAATGCTGATGTTGGTGAATTTTGATATGAAGTCTGCATAAACTTTAATCTTGCTACATTTATATAAAACCAATGCACATGCACACAATCACTTCGATTCATAGCGAGGAGTGAATAATGCTTATCCTATGAGCATGACTGGTATGAGTTGACTCGGGTCTCTTGTGTAAGTATGAGTTGACCACATAAAATGTTGTCTTGGGGAATAACTTGTTAATGCTTTGTTCGGGACGAAGCAAAGTTTAAGTGGGGGGCATTTTGATGACAGTTAAAATATACCTGTTTATGTCATCAATTCTCACCTTAAATCGGAGTTAATTATATATATTTCATATTTAATCACGTGTTTATATTTATTATTTAATGATAAGTGATTATTAATATGGTAATTGGTATTTAACTGTTTTATTATAAAATAGCAATTTATTTGTGCGATAAATGCTGATTTTGCAGATCATGATAAATCGGGAGGATAAATATCATTCAATTCGAAATCTCAAGATAATAAGGAAGAGAATCGGAGCATTAATCAAGAGACAAATCAGATCAGCACGAAAGCATGCAGTGGGGAACAAGTTAGACAAGAAACGCGTTTAACATGTGCGAAAAGGAGGACTCGGTCGACCGAGCCACTTCATTCGGTCGACCGAGGCAGGAGGTTCAGTCACCCGAGGCTATCCAAACCGAAAACGCGTGCATATCTTCTAGATCCATCCTATGTCGGCAAAATCCTCTATATAAGCGGCTATTTCTGAAATTGAGAACACACACCACTACAACACAAAACAATTCATACAATTTTAGATTTTGAGTTTTAGTTTTATTTTCTTTATGTTCGTACATTGTGGATTAAATCCGGATTCTCCGATTAGGGGAGTGCATTAAAGAGTGGAGTCACTCTCGTCTTGAGGGTATGACTATTCAATTATGCAGTCTTTATTTGTAGATCTGATGTATTTTAATATGTAGTAGTTTTTATTTGTATTGATTGTGTGATGTAGATCTTTTACGAACCCATGTGTTTAGGTTAGAAACGTTAAGAAGTAATCATGATTTGTTCCGACACAGAGCTGTGTTCGGTCGACCTAGACATTTCACTCGGTCACCCGAGTGCTGTCATTCGGTCGACCGAGCCTGGCAATGTGTAGGGCAATATTATGATCGGCTTCGACTACGTCAGATTCTCTGATTTGGAATTAAAACGAGTAATTAAACCTGATCAACTTAATTATTTGTCATCATAATTTAACATGAAACCCAAAAAGTGATTGTTACTTAGGATATAGATTGAATCGGCATCTAAAGTCGCCTTACCTCAGAATGTTGCTTAGATGAGGTTACGGTTTATACCGGCATCCCTAGTCTCGTAATTGTGTCGGAAGTTATATGAGATGGAGGCGAAAAAGCGAAGTCACGTAATGGAGGCACGATGATTTAGAGGGCCTAATTGGAGCTAAATCTACCTTGGGGATGACTCCCGTAGTCATAATAATTAATCTTTAACGTTTGTTTTGTCTCGTTGTCATCCTAATTCACGTGGGGGAGTTATAATCTAATAGCGTAATCAATACTATTTGTTTAGATAATATCAACCGTATTATCCGTGTTTTAGTAGTCTTTAGTCCTGCTTTTGTGTCTTGTGGTTGTCACTATTTTATTTCCTGCATTTAGTTGGTCGTAGACCGCCCTTTCAATTTAGTTATAATAGGATAAAGTTGTGTTTTATTTGTGCCGAGTCTCTGTGGGATCGACCTCGACTCTAACTGGCTATACTACGATCGAACCTAGTTCTCTTGCTAGTGTGTTAGTAGGCATCGAGTTAATAATTTAACTTGACCTCCATCGAGGAGCTTTATGATTTGTTGTTTTTCTAGAACATTAGAAAAGTGTAATCGACTACACACATAACCGTTCTAATTGAAAAACCGAAAAGTCATGGAATGTCACTAGTTGGACGATATTTGGAATCGATGAACTAGTGGGAGTTCTATGATTTATTGTTTTTCTAGAAACATTGGAACTATATCTGAAAGATTTTTAATCGAAAAATCGGAAAATCATAAATAATAAAGCATTGCTCGTTAGACGGTATTTGGAACCGATAAACTAGTGGGAGCTTTAATGTTATGATTTGTTGTTTTTACGTATATTAAAAAATCCGAGAAGTCCCGACGAGTAACACTCGAAATAGACATCCCACGGTTCAAGAGTAGTGTCTACTCAAACGAACATTGGTTCAAGATCTGCTTTCCATTCACGGAAAGTCAAGAATGGGAGAATATGTCTAAAAGTGTTGGTGACCTAAATCGAGAAAATTTTAAGGTGAACCGAAAATTAATTAATCGAAAATCATAGGATAAGGATAAAGGATTTTGGATCACCAACCTATGAATCCTTGGCGATTTTCTTGAGCTAAGTTCTTTGGAAGAACAAGGTAGCGATGCACTTAACGATTAAAAGATTAAAACAACGGGCAGTTAATTTTAGCTAGAATAGTGGGAGTGATATAAGGAAATGAATCTCGGATTCAATCCTTGGATATCGCGGAAAAAATTATTTTCTGTTTAAGATTCGTTGGAACAAATGGATTTACCTTCTATTCGATAATTTGTTTGTCGTATAGAAAGTGAATATACCATTTGTAGTACGAATGCAAGACTCGGACTTTTTGTTTGATAAAGTCAAAACCACTTACAACTGCTGAAATATGTATATAAAACACATCTTAAGAACTATTAAAAGCAATTGGTTTCAATATTTAGATAAACGCTTCTTCATATTCCATAGTTAGTGCATAGTCCCTAAAAGACAAGACCAAGACCGGCTCAGGTGATTCCTTTCTCCTACCTGCTTTATATTGTCTCAAAGGTTCAATGACTAAGTTTCCTTTCAATTGGGAAAGGATAATGGTTATAAAGAAGTAACATAGCTTGTTCATGGCGACCTTCGGTCGATGAAAGATACAAGCTAGTAGGAGCTTCCGAGTAGTGACTTCTTGTCCGATAACTATTCAAACACTCCGGTAAGTTTATCCAAAATATTTTGAGGTTTCTCTGCTTTTCAACAAAGATAGAGTATTCTATACTCAGAAATGGGCCATCACATAGTCCTGTGGACCGATGCTCGGCTTTTCATGCTGTGAAATGCTTTCACCAAGTGAGAAACCGTTAAATTGCCTTATATAGTTTTTAGATGTGCTACAATACACTTTGCTTAACTCAATCAAGATATTGGAAGCGAAATAACGGTTTACATTGAAATGTAAGACCGAGAAGTCTACCTAGAATATGCTTTGGAATTTACGGATAAGGTGTGGATTCGGTTCACCCCACTTCCGTAAATATAAGCATTTAGCACACGGTGCTTGAAGGTAAGATCGAGAATTTCGTGCATACGTTCGGTCAATGACCATTCGTATTATATCTTTTAAACTATTGAGTATAAAGGCTAGATATAAGATTCTTGAAATCGGGAAGGGGCGATTATCTCATTGCATCCTTTCCGATAGAATCCATGAACAAAGAAAAACCTTGAACCTTGAAGCACGTTTACTCAAGGTAGTTACTAACCGATTAAAATCAGGCCACATCCAACATCGGTTGTTGGTGATAACACTAAATACTACTAAACTATATCGAATTTGATCCACCCGTAAAGTATTGGGAGTATGGTTTATCCATTACCCATTACGGTTTCTGGACTTTGTAGTCTCGAGGATCGATTGATCACCTATGGCTCTTTTGTGAGCAAAGATAGATTCTCGATAATAGATGTTGGTTTAATAGCCATAACCACTGTGAATGGAGTTCGGTACTCCAGTTTGTTCATGCTCTTGTAGAACCACCGAGCGCCTCGAGGCCAAAGTGGGAGTAATTGGATCTACACGGAAAAGAGTAGAATGAGTTCGGTATTGCATGATTTCGTTCAAAAGCGTAAAATAGGGGTGATTCCTCGAGACTTTCTTGCCAAACAAACGGAGTCTGGATTCATGCGGAACAAAAGGGTATTGCCTTATTAACTTATGACAGGATGACCTGTCCAAGGCTTATGTCCTTTGTGGATAAAAAAAACCTCTCGGTCATTGGAAGTCATATATTTCTACAATATGTGGATTTGACCGAAATATTCATAAGTCTTTTGTGTAGATGGATATCAATTTTAGTACAATGAGTGAATATATATACATATATTAGTGTTTGTGAAGGATAACACCGCACAGATTGGAATCAACATGGGTGTGTTATCTCAAGTCGAATCGACAATACCACAATTCTCTGCAATGAGATTTGGACAACATTCGAAGAGTTTGACTCGGTCGAATTCATTAGAATCGATCATTTGTTTCCCATCCATCTTATTGGTTAAGATGATGCATGCGTGTATGCAACATTCAACGAGGAAGTTCTACCCTATGCCTCGGGAATGACTCTCTGCAAATCTTCGGATCAAGAGAAATAGGATAGATTCTCTTTCTAGTAAGAGATGGTCGTGTTATTGAACGTCAACTTTGATCGAATCTTAGATTCGGCGTTAACAAAGCAAGTTTAGTATGTCCTTTAGTATCTTGAGAGAAACTTGGATATGTGTGATACACGATTTTGACTTTAAGTCGATTTGAGGATGATCGTTAAGTCGATCTCGGGCTCAGTGTTTACTAAGTACCACATGATTAGATGGACCGGTAACGTTTCGATTCTATGGATCGTCTCGACCCGACAACCTGACTAATCATTAAGACCCATGACATTTAGATGTAGGTGCTCCCTGAGTCACTGACCTATCCTACGACGGCATACTCGGAGTGTACTTTGGAATCCAAAATGGTTATGATATGCTTAGTGGGTACTAGAATACGGGATGAGTCTCCATTGCTTTAGAGCAAGTGGGAGATGTAGTTTGTTGTATTTTAAATAATAGGGTGTGCTCTAAAACAATTAATCACATGCTTTCGTGCAAGTGGGAGATTGTTAGGTGTGATGCCCGAAAGACAATTTTGTAATTGTTTTATTTAATAAATGAAATGATATTATTATTCATATTTATTATTCTCATAATCACCGATGTGACAATAGTATTTACACTACTAAAAACCCTAAAGTATATCGTTTATGTAATCACTTAACTCGATTGTATGGTATATACACGGAGGATTGAGTTAGTGAAGATGTACTTAAAATACAATTAGCCCGTAGTGAAGTTAATCGGAGTATCGGGTCTCTCTTTAACGTGCTATTAATGCGCCTGAAACACACATAGGTGTGATTGTCTTATCCGGACTTTCGGTTAAGAGAACCTAGTGGGGCATTTATATATGATAGATATATCATATAGTAATTTGGACCGATTTGATTAGAGTTCACGATATAATTCCGTGAATCGAGAAGTCTTATCGAATCAATGAATGATCATATTTATGGATATATCTTAATCTCGAGGTGATCACAAAAACTGCTTGAATCGATATGAGGTTTGACTTGACGGTTAAGGATTACACTGAGTCCGTGGTCCGAATTACCCCATCTTGGCATTGTATCTTTGGATTGAGTGAGTAGTGCGTGTTATCACGATACGAATCCATTCCTTCCATTTATGGAAGTAGATGAAACGCCTCCTTTATTCGTTAATCCTAGAAATTGATCGATCAGGCGAGTTCATATTATACTTGATTAGCTACCAATGAGGTGTATGAATTAATTGATCACTAAGGGGTTAATGGTAAATAAGGATAAGAAGTTCTAAAAGGGTTAACGGTAACTTCCCGATTTAGAATGAAACAATCTATGGAGGATTAATCCATAAGTAATGATTATATCAATGGACGCTTATTATTATTCTCGTGAGAGATAAATATAATCTCATAATCGGAGAAAAGATGCTCATGGGATTATGGTGGCATATTCTCATGATTGATTTATCGAATATAATTATTCGTTAGTAAGATAATTATTTATTTGATTTATCGGAGCCACGATGATTATTAGTCATGAATTAAACGACGCGCTTCCTAATATAAGCATAAATATTCTCGGACGTCGAATCCAATAATATTAATTTAGTTCTTATTGACTTTATTAAAACGATATGTGAATTAATTGTTTAGTAACTATTAAATTAGTTAAATTAAATAATTAAATATGTGGAAAAATTTTTTCCATAATTCTTGCTAATTTAGTGTGTTAGTCGAAATTATTGTGACTAGGTCACAAGCTACAAATTTTCGCCCCATAGCCTTGTTTTTGGAACAATAAATTATTTTCTTGTGATTAATAAGATGTATGCAAGAAAATATTTATTGGATAAATATTTATGGTAAGAAATAAAGATAAATATTATTCAGATTTGTTTAATATTATGGGATTATCTTTTATTTAATAGGATTATTATAATTGATTTTGTATTAATTATTAAATCTTTGAGTTAAGTTTTTACTCTCCTATATAAATAGAGTTCTCTGCTGCCTTACAACACACATAATTTCGACTTCTCCTCTGCAGAGAAGTGATAATTTCGCCAGGGAGACTAAGGAAAATCTTGGAGATTTTTCCCAGAAGATATCTAGGGTCGAGTCGAGGATTTCCTTCCACCGAGTTCTTGGATCACACGTCTGGAAGATCGCGGTCTTTCTTGGCATCTTCGTTTGTTATTTCTATTGCGGCTTTTCAACTTGGATTTTGAGATCCAAGAGGATGTTCTACAACCTTGTAGATATAGATCTAGTTTATTTTATTACGTGTATTTTATAGATCTGATCCTTAAAATCGCTTGATTCACTTGGATGATATTACTAATACGATCTGCATTCTAAATTTAAAGTATGTGGTTCAATCAATTTACGGGTTACTTCATAGGAGTGAGGATCTAAAAACTTCCTGAAAATGGCTTAGAATGCTGGTAACCTACGACGTGTCAAATCCGCAGCCATAGCTGTAGAGCTGTATCTCATCTATCTCTACTTCCTCCTAATGAAATAAAATGTAAAAATATAGGGGGAAAAAAAAAAAGCGAAAACCATTAGAAAAGTGAAAGAACAATGAAGATAAGCCACTTGTGGAGGGCTCGTGTTAGAAACACGTTCACATATTCCTAACAATTCAACTTAACCATCCAACACAAAATAGCAGCCAAGAAAACTTAACATATTATCCTACTTCTCTTATAACCTCTGCCTTATTCAAAAACTATTGACTTCATCTTCCAAAAGTTCATCTGAAAAAAGAAGAAATAATTTCGGGATGGCTTCTTTGAACTTATTTGTTAGCCCTATTGCTCTCACCCAACAAAGAAGAGTAGTATCTACAGCAGCCACAGCTACAAAGAGTAGCTCCGGCGGCGGTGGGGGATCCGTAGAGAAGGGGCCGTTTGATTGGATCCTTTCAGGTCTGACAAAGCAAGATCAACTATTGGAAACTGACCCAATCTTGAAGAAAGTGGATGAGAAACCCAGTGGAACCGGCACCACCAGCCGGAAGGGCACAGTGACGTCTGCACCACCAGCTAAGAAGAAAAATGGTGGATTTGGATTTGGATTGGGAAGTCTTTTTGCTAAAGAATAATTTTCCTTTCATGTTGTTATCTAAAGTATTGATTTCGGGCCTTAAAAAATTGTCATACTCTGAAAATATTTAAGTTATATATATGTACTCCCTTCAGTATGAATCTTATCTGGTTCCCTTTTCTATATCTCTAGTTTAAAAACTTGGCAATTTACACAACATTGAATCTTATACTCCTTACGTTTCAAGGGGGAAATGGAGATGAATAGGTAAGAATTATCATTTAATAATAAGATAATTATTATGTATTTTAAGCTATTTGTTTGTGATGTTGGCAAATCAATAATAGTTTATTAATTATTTGAAAAGAATTGGTTTATTTGTAAATTAGTATTATGAAAAATCATATAATGACTAGGGGTAATTTTCATTCTAAAACATTACGTAATGCTTTAAATTCATCGTCTTGCCTGCATATAGACTATAGACTGTATGTGTCTGTCGATGATAATCATTCAAAAAATTACGCATAAACAAAAACCTTTCAAATATTGGAATGTGTATTGTGTGTGGAGTAATTTACGAAACAGATCCGTAATTAACGGAAATAATTACGGAATATTAAAATAGAAAATAAATAACGCGAAAAGGAAAATTAGTATTATTAACTAGATCTAACAATATAACTATTACCGTACAGATCTGACTCAAAAAGATGAAAACGAAAATACAATGCAAAAAATAAAGGATTATAGATCATACCGAGTTGAGTAGTTATCTTTCCTTTAGAAAAATTTGCTCTGATATGCCACACATAGTAGTAGCAATTGCTTTAAGACGAATCTCTGACGACTTTTACGCCTTAGATTTAAAGCACTTCAAAAATCCGATCTCCGGTGAACTTACAGAGTCTTCGACTTCTCTTCGACTTCAAGAACTGATCTATACGATCTATATGTGAGACTTTTTTGTGGTAGAAAGACAAGAGAAATTCGATGTTATAACCTTCATCCAATGAGAACTTTATATAGTGGTGAGGATAAACCAATACTCAATTTTATTGGGCGGATGACATAAGTCGGCCCGACTTTTCCTCAAGAAAATCAATTCGGCGTGGTGCCTTGGTTGGCCGGCCTCATCCCTTCTTACGGTTGGTCGGATGACGTTATCGTCTGAATTCGACGGGTGGATAACTCAATCACACGACTTCTTGAATTCGATTGGTCTGAAGACACAATCACATGCAAAAATTAATTTTGGTTAATTTCCTACAGAAATTTCGTCCAAAAAATTAATAGCAACACCTGACACGACCTTACCCGAACCGAGCTTGAGCTCGAGCTCACCAGGCGGCGGCGCGGCGTGTGTGGAATTATCTAAGCCCTCCTCCTTCACAAAAGTCTTTGCCACTTCACGCACATCCATAAAAGTCACACTTGCTTTCTTACTGCTTGAGTTCCCAAACCTCGTTACTAACGTGGAGAATGGGGTGAAGCTTCACCTTTAACTCCCATCTACTATTTATTTTCAACCAACTTTTGGCGTTAATTTTCTTATTCACCCGATATCCGAATCGAGTGATTCCAAAGTCAAACCTCATCTACTCCGTGAGTAGTGTGTTTTAGAGGTAACAAGCTCCCGATGAATAACACCTGAACATATCCGAAATTCGCACTAAAATTGATTATTTTAACCCACGTTTTGAGCCCCATTTCATTGGATTTGGCTTATAACTCCAACAATCCTCTACATGAATGAAAATTAATACAAATGCAAATCAGACTCAAGAGAAGTCGACGAAAAATATTGCATCGTAAGAGGTAGCTTCGGTCTAGAATCTACCTTAGTGAAGTACTATCATTTTACTCGCTAATCAAATGAATTAGGTCTTAAATCTGCTCAGAGCTTTAGTGTAAAAAAAGACAATAGTACTCACACAATATATCCTAGCACCTATCGGTTCTCAAGGTTATGTCCATCTCGCCCTGGACAATGCTTGGCTTCAGAAAGTGCTTTAGAGAATTCAAGCCTCAAAATTCTCACAGATGTGGCCCCACTTCGCAATTACATAGTAGATTCTGCACCGTAAGCTACCTCTTCTGATGCAATATTTTTCTCTAAAACTTTCCTACAGGAAATTTTCCAGTTACTAAATTGTCCCATATGTGCTTGTAGCACATCAACTGTAACCTGTCAAGTAATTGAGTTTCTGAAAAAATGCTTCTTTCGTGCTAATAGTAGATATTGCTAAAAAACTTTTCTGCTGAGAATATATGTATATCATTGAAATGTTTCTTGGTCCCTTAAAAAAAAGAAGGTCCTGCTGTTTTGTTGCTTTTTCTGTTTTGCGCAATTCACCCATTTTAGAGTTACTTACAGAGCATTGCCAGCACAGTAGGATCAAAGTCACCGTCTTTATTGATGTTTTGTTCATAGAAGACGAACCAAACTTGCTTGGTGTGGTACCGTGTATTTGAATTTGTCCAGATCACTGTATAATCTGTGTGGGCATTAGGAAATGTTGCTGGTGATTCTCCGAGGTGCCGAGACCTTGTCCTTGGTCATGGGGCTATTATTCCTCTATTGGCGCAGTTGAATGAGCATGCCAAGCTTTGAATGCTGAGAAATGCTACGTGGACGTTGTCAAACTTCTGCAGGGGAAAACCACAACCTCCATTTAAGGAGGTTGGTTATTTAACTATAAGCTAATGACCTGATCTTAAGAAAATGGTCATTGATTCTTTTTTGATTATTTTGATAGGTGAGGCCAGCACTCCCTGCACTCCAGCGTCTCGTGCACTCAAATGATGAGAAGGTTCTGACAAACGCATGCTGAGCTCTCTCTTACCTCTCATGGAACTAATGACAAGATTCAAGCTGTTATTGATGCTGGAGTCTGTCCACGACTTGTGGAACTCCTCATGTTAGTGCCTTCTGAGAGTGTGATATATTTTTACTTGTTTATTTGGTCCTATGCTTATTCTGTTGGTATATGTATTCTCTTGCGGGCATCCTTCTACTTCTGTGCTAATCCTCAGCCGCACGATTGGTAACTATCGAGACAGAGATGATCTCCAAACTCAAGTATATGTTTTTAACTCTTTCATTCTTGATGTTAGGATCATTATATCTTTTGACGCCGAATTCCTCATGTTTACTATCGCTTTATGGTAATTAGTTCAATGATTATGGTTCCATGGAGAGAGTTGTCTGCTTCGCTTTCTTGATTACTTTGTAAAACAGTCTCGAAACAGCTTTCATCTTTGTATATTGTTTTTTCGTTTAACTTAATAAGTGAGTCATTTGAATGACATGAAATCCCATCTACATTAGTTTTATGTTCAAATTACCGTGTCATTCTGTGTAACTGCTTTTTTGAGATTTTAGTTATTTATGATATGATTAGTTCACTTTTCCATCCGGGACGTGAAACGATGAGAAACAACTGCTCGCTTTTTTTTGTCTTTTTTGGTTTTTGTGTGCCGCTTCGAGTCTTGTCGAACCCTTCTCTTGCTACTGCTGTAGTGTATTATTGAGCATGGGGCACTTCCTTGCTTGCTGAACCTGTTGACTAATAATCATAAAAAGAGCATCAAGAAAGAGGCTTGCTGGACCATTTCCAATATTACTGCTGGTAACAAGGAGCAGATAAAGGTACACATGCATGTATAGTCGTGCCATGTAGAATTTTACCGTGAATTATTTCATTTTTTTCGGTGTTGTACTTTTATTTTTTCTCGAATCAGACTTTTGGACTATGAATTGATGAGTGTGTCTATGATGTATGTTGCAAAAAGATAGGAATATATTTGCCTCTCATGCATCAAACATTGAAAGCAATGGCCTTTTGAATTGGAAAAGCAAACCATGGTGCCTGTTGGTTGTGTTCTTGCTGAGCTGCTCCTTGGACAGGTTTGAAAAAGTATCTTGCACTTTTTCCTAGGAGCAGTGAATTAATGTTTTCAAATTATGGATTATTTTGTCGCTTTTAGCCTCTTTTCCCGGGAGAGTGGAGTCGATCACCTTGTCGAAATAATTAAGGTAGTAATTTATCTCAAGACCGTCTTTTCAAATGTCCGAAAAGGATACATGTCCGAGTGCCGTGTCGTTTATCTCGGTGCTTGGAACACCAACTCGTGAAGAAATCAAGTGCATGAATCCTAACTACACCGAGTTCAAATTTCCTCAAATCAAAGCGCATCCATGGCATAAAGTGAGATCACGCCGTCATTTTAGCCTCTTTTTGTGGTAGTGTATGTATTGGATGTATGAATGAATTGGTTGTATTGTTTTATTGCTACCCATTTTTCAAAATCGGGCACTCCTGGTCGTAGATTTGGTGTCTGTACTACTTCATATTCTCCCAAGTTGAGGTGCAATGTCAGAAGTTCGCCAAATACTAAACACTAAATTTTTGTCACATTGTTTGCTTCGTATTGTTGATCAATGGATATCTTGATCTATGTGAAATCATCTCCTACGACTGATGTTTCATATTTTGTTTTTGGAAAGTTGGATGCCTGTCTCCATCCATTTTTTTATGAACTCCGTGATCCAAATGCTCGCCTCCCTGATAGACGTACAATGCCACCGATTTTCAACTTCAAGCATCAAGGTTTGTAGTAAACTCTAGCTCTTTCTCTAAATGCACTACTTCCCCTTAACTTGCTTTTTGAAGTAGTCCGAGGCTGGGGAGAAATCCTGACACGGGGTCTCCTTAACGAGCAACTTCACTTTCATACAATGAAAATATGGCACATATCAAGATGCTACACATAAAAATCAGATCATGTCTCGTGTTTTGATCTTATGTAAGTGGATCTCTCATCTAGGACATTTCGTATCAAAATTTCACTTAAGTTTGGCTTTAGTTTCTCGGTTTCTCGGTGTAATATTTGTTATCAAGTGTTGTTGATTGATTTACATGTAGATCTAAAGGAGCACCAAAGGAACTTCTCACCAAATTGGTCCTGAACAAGCTGAAAGCGAAGCCTCTATTCTTTCCATTTGAATGATGATTTGTCGAATGCAAAGCAGATTGTTAATTAATGCCACATCATTTGCGTGCGAAAAGTGCTTTACCTCCTCCAACTTTTCTCTTTCCGCTTCCTATGATAATGTGTTGATCTGTGTGGATTTTCTCGATTATTGCATATTGTGCAAGCAACTTCTACATCAGAACTGAGGTGTAAGTGTTTTACCATCATTTGTTTAACCCTCTCTCTTGTACTCCTTGTGCGCAGTTGAAGTTGTGATGTGATCGCTTTAATCTCCTTTCGGACCTCAAGAAATCACCCAATATGGTTTCAAGATATATAGGTATTTGCATCTGTATGGTCTAAAACTCACCTTTGATATATCTCCTCATCCACTCTCTCATTTTCCTACTTGCCTTTTACATTTCCCACAAAGAGGCATTATCCCAATATCCCATTTCAATATATTGCTTGCCATTGCTTTTTTCGATTACATGTTTGAGCTTACGAACTTCTGCAGCCAGACCCTCTATCTTCAATAATCAGGTGAGAAAATCCACCTGTATCTCAAGCATCGTTTAATATTAAACGCACAAGGTTAGTTTCTTTAATTACTTTTTGTATAAGTTTCTAATTTTCGTGTTTGGCAAAAAACCAGGGGACTTCATGTGTCTCATTCGACTTGGCAAAGATCGCGCAAATTCTTCTCTTAGGACATCGTGTTTGAGAGTCGCTTGTAAAGTAATATATATACTCTTTTACCTGTCCCTAACTTTACACTTTTCATATTGATTGTACAGAGAATTACACCTCTGTTGTGTTTAAGAAACAGAGATGTAACTCTGCTTATAGCCTACCTTTTGTTCATCCGTCGCCTCTAGCTCGATAGCTAACCAATGCATGCATTTGTTTTTGTTGCCTGGTTGATCGCTTGCTCCATTGATGCGGAATGACCTAGGTGTCCTTTATAGTGTTATTTTGCACAGTAATATAAGCTTTGTGAACTTTCATTGGTTGAAGTTTGATAAATCTGTAAATACATTGCTTCTTGCGCAAATCGTTTCGGCATAGAAGGTTGCCTATTCAGAACATAGGGTACTTGTGGTTTGGTATTGTCTAATTCATCAAGACAGCACAACAAAAGCACGATTTATCTGACTCGCTCTTATTCTCGGCTTCAACGTTTACAGCAGATTAGGCTAATAGCAATAGGAGATTAGCCACGCAAATGACCGTTGTTCACCTTTGCCGCTTCCGACAACTTTTTGCTAGGCGTGTACCGCAAATCCCATATTGTAAATAACACGGACATACACGCCGATGACAACTCAAATGTAAAACAAACCCGGAACGAGGGCCCTTCCGTGCATCGCACGGAACAGGCCACTAGTCTAAAGTATTGATTTCGGGCCTTAAAATATTGTCATACTCTGAAAATATTTAAGTTATATATATGTACTCCCTTCAGTATGAATCTTATTTGGTTCCCTTTTCTATATCTCTAGTTTAAAAACTTGGCAATTTACACAACATTGAATCTTATACTCCTTACGTTTCAAGGGGGAAATGGAGATGAATAGGTAAGAATTATCATTTAATAATAAGATAATTATTATGTATTTTAAGCTATTTGTTTGTGATGTTGGCAAATCAATAATAGTTTATTAATTATTTGAAAAGAATTGGTTTATTTGTAAATTAGTATTATGAAAAATCATATAATGACTAGGGGTAATTTTCATTCTAAAGCATTACGTAATGCTTTAAATTCATCGTCTTGCCTGCATATAGACTATAGACTGTATGTGTCTGTCGATGATAATCATTCAAAAAATTACGCATAAACAAAAACCTTTCAAATATTGGAATGTGTATTGTGTGTGGAGTAATTTACGAAACAGATCCGTAATTAACGGAAATAATTACGGAATATTAAAATAGAAAATAAATAACGCGAAAAGGAAAATTAGTATTATTAACTAGATCTAACAATATAACTATTACCGTACAGATCTGACTCAAAAAGATGAAAACGAAAATACAATGCAAAAAATAAAGGATTATAGATCATACCGAGTTGAGTAGTTATCTTTCCTTTAGAAAAAATTGCTCTGATATGGTGCCCACTGTAGTAGCAATTGTTTCTCAAGATGCGACGGCTTTACGTCTTAGATTTAAAGGCACTTCAAAAATCCGATCTCCGGTGAACTTACAGAGTGCTTCGACTTCTCTTCGACTCAAGAACTAGATCTATATGATCTATATGTGAGACTCTTTGTGGTAGAAAAGACAAGAGGAAATTCGATGTTATAACCTTCATCCAATGGGCTCTTTATATAGTGGTGAGGATAAACCAATACTCAATTCTTATTGGGCGGATGACATAAGTCGGCCCGACTTTTCCCTCAAGAAAATCAATTCTGGCGTGGTGCCTTGGTTGGCCGGCCTCATCCCTTCTTCTGGTTGGTCGGATGACATGTCGTCTGAATTCTGATTGGTCGGATAACTCAATCACACGAATTCTTGAATTCTGATTGGTCTGAAGACACAATCACATGCAAAAATTAATTTTGGTTAATTTCCTACAGAAATTTCGTCCAAAAAATTAATAGCAACACCTGACACGACCTTACCCGAACCGAGCTTGAGCTCGAGCCCAGCCGGGCGGCGGCGGCGCGCGTGTGTGGAATTATCTAAGTCCTCCCTCCTTCACAAAAGTGCTTTGCCCCTTACGGCACATCCATAAAAGTCACACTTGCTCTTCTTACTTGAGTTCCCAAACCTCAAGTTACCAATGTGGGAGAATGGGGTGAAGTTCACCCTTTAACTCCCATCTACTATTTATTTTCAACCAACTTTAGGCATTAATTTTCTTATTCACCCGATATCCGAATCGAGTGATTCCAAAGTCAAACCTCATCTACTCCGTGAGTAGTGTTTTTAGAGGTAACAAGCTCCCGATGAATAACACCGGAACATATCCGAAATTCGCACTAAAATTGACTGTTTCAACCCATGTTTCAAGCCCCCATTTCATTGGATTTGGCTTATAACTCCAACAATCCTCTACATGAATGAAAATTAATACAAATGCAAATGCAGACTCTGAAGAGAAGTCAGACAGAAAAATATTGCATCAGAAGAGGTAGCTTCTGGTCTAGAATCTACCTTAGTGAAGTACTATCAGATTTACTCGGCTAATCAGTGAATTAGGTCTTAAACTGCTCAGGCTTTAGTGTAAACCAAGACAATAGTACTCACACAATATATCCCCTAGCACCTATCGGTTCTCAAGGTTATGTCCATCTCGGCCCTGGACAATGCTTGGCTTCAGAAAGTGCTTTAGAGAATTCAAGCCTCAAAATTCTCACAGATGTGGCCCCACTTCGCAATTACATAGGTGACCTCATATCAAGAGTATTATATCCTACCCCACATGAATATCAAGATATGATAATCATTGAAAGCTTTGCTTAACCTCACAACCTCTGCAGACATCACTTTTATTCTAACAGAATGAATAAGTGCTAGACTCTTCTTTATAACTTGGTTTTACCTTTTGAACCATGATCTTGGGATCTCCGGTTAACATGGTTGGGTTGCCATTACAAGGAAACATGTGTAGTAGGCTTCAATCCCATTCCGTTTGTCAGGATTGACATCTGATCTCTAACTAAACCTTTTGTAGGCGGATCCGCAAGATTCTCCTTCGATCTTACATAACCGATGGAATCACACCATTAGAGATCAACTGTTTAATGGTATTGTGTCTACGGCGTATGTGTCAAGACTTACCATTATACATACTGCTTTGTGCCCTTCCTTTAGCCGACTGACTATCGCAGTGTATGCTGATAGCAACCACAAGCTTAGGACAACATGGAATATCCTCAAGGAAATTCCTAAGCCATTTAGCTTCTTCTCCAGCCTTATCCAATGCTGTAAACTCAGCTTCCATTGTGGAACGAGCTATGCACGTTTGTCTCGCAGATTTCCAGGACGTAGCACCACCACCAATCGTGAGTAAGAATCCACTGGTGGACTTCGAATCTTTCGTATCTGATATCCAGTTGGCATCACAGTGTCCTTCTAATACTGCTGGACATCTTGTATATCGTAATTCTAGACTCATAGTGTACTTCATGTACCTCAACAACCTATTTAAGGCTTTCCAGTGATTATAGTCTGGATTACTCGTGAACCTACTCAGTTTGTTCACAGCACATGCTAAGTCTGGTCATGTACATTTGGTTATGTGCATCAGACTTCCAACCACTTGAGTAAATTTCAATTGATCCACTGGTTCACCTCTATTCATGACTAAGTGCATACTTAGGTCAAGTGGAGTGCTCACTGGACTTTCATCAAAAGGCATTGAATCTTTCCAATACAGACGCAATGAGTTTGTGAAAACACAAGTCCATAAGATACTCTAGAGATCTTAATCCCCAGTATCACATCTGCAACTCCAAGGTCCTTCATATCGAAGTATGATACTCTCATGAGTACTTCCCATAGACATATTATCACATAGGTGTGTTCTTAATGTAGACACATTTATCACACTCGTTAATCTTAAATCCATTTGACAACATAACATCGTCAAACTCGATAGGCTATTGCTCTGGATAATATTCAAGCCCACAGAGAGACTTAACGAGTCTACACACCTTACTCTCTTGTCCTGTAAGTATGAACCCCTCGGGTTGTTCCAAGTACATCACTTTTTTTAACTCACCATTCGAAGAGGCGGTTCTCACATCCATTTGATGGATTTCTAGGTTATAGCGGGTGATTCTCGTAATTGGTGAATAAGAAAAATATTTAAGACCCCGTACAAAAATTTATTTACTGTGTAAAATATTTACGGACCCCGTTGAATATAATTTCTAGATACGCCACTGAAAGTAATAATAACACTAACACTAACACTAACACGTTGGGCATTCATATGATTTTATCAATAAATGGTGTAGAGTTATCCGAAATAGAGTCAAGCGAAAGACACGTACACTTGTGTCACAAAAGACACAATCACATTTGGATTCACCTCGTGTATCCTCTTTCATTTCATCCAACAACGTAAGATATAAAACGTTCAAAATTTAGTTCAAAATGTAACTACCAATAAGGAAACTAGTATAAACCAGCTTATGCGTTACCTGACAACAAATCTCGTCACATAACAAAATACAATAGTGATAAAACATACAAGCCGTAGTACATATTTTCCTACGAAGGCAAATATCCCCAGTAATCTCATATGTTAAGACTACTATGATCGACAAAAAAAATCGTGAACAGATTGACGCAATCGGATCACTAGCAGCGTATTACCAAAATAACTCAC
This sequence comes from Gentiana macrophylla, assembly GCA_026214975.1. Taxonomy (NCBI): domain Eukaryota; kingdom Viridiplantae; phylum Streptophyta; class Magnoliopsida; order Gentianales; family Gentianaceae; genus Gentiana; species Gentiana macrophylla. The sequence continues at coordinate 71,407,350 of CM047811.1, read as the reverse complement.
ATTGTTTAATTCATTGACTATTTGCATATTGAACTCGATCTTCTATTTGTTGTATTCTAAGATTTGGATCACGGTGGCAAATTGACATAAAGTTGAACAACAATAGATATATGAAACCCTTAAAGTGATTTATTCTACTTATTCAGGTACTCTGAACAACTACAAACTGAACCACACAACCAATACAAAAAAGACTTACCACACAAAGTTGCTCAAATACCGGATCAAGACTCTTGATCCTTGCAATTTGACGCACACTTTCAGCCACACAATCACCACAACACTTCTTCACTTTTAGAGACACTTTTCGGTTAACCTCACAATATAAATCACTCACAATAATTTGAGATTAAGCGGAAAAGGGAAAACCTCATAGATATTTCATAACAGTTTCTTTCGCTCCATGATGTGAGTCAACTAGATGATACATTTCACGATGTTTTACCCCAGTTTCTCATGCATTTATTGATGTTCTTGTATCAATTCTAGTCATTATATGTTTAGTTTCACCCAAATGTATATATAGTAATTATTATATAAAATATTGAGTTTTGATTAGTTTTGTACCGGTTATAGTAACCGGAGAGTCGTGTCGGGTTTACGCTTGGTATTTTGGTGATTTATTGCAGGATTATAGATTAACCAAGACCCCGAGTGACGCCACGTGTTGAGTTTAAACATGTCTTTTGAGGGCTAGAAGAGTATGCTGGGAACTTACGAATTCAAACGGATCATTTGTCTTTAGTGCTTCTACCGTAGCCTATCTTCAACGGACATTTGACCCAAACTAGAGTTTATGGAGAGGACTCTTCACGATAGTTGGAGATCAAGAAACGAGATTTCCAACGCATTTTGAATCACATCCATCGGAGCTCTACAACTCATGTTATGGCCATTTTACCGAGCTGCTGGAAGAATCGGCGCACGCCAAAGGTCATTGTAGCTATACAAGGAGTTTCCCTTCATAATTGGCGCACGCCAGACATATAGTGGCGTACACCATACGCTGCAGATAGAAGAATTTCAGCATATAAACCCCTTTTGGATCTAAAACATCCTCTCCACCTTCTCTTTTCCTCTTGCAGACGCCAACCCCCAACCCAGGCTGTTCTAGCAGAAATTCAACCAAAATTTAGCTCTTAAATTCTATTTTAACATTAAAGAATTCCTAGTTGTTGATTCTATCACTTTGATAACGGTCATTTTACGCCCGTTATTATATGATCTTTATCCCCGATTCTAGTTTAAAAGAGCTATAATAGAGTAATAATAAGTCGTAATACGCTTAATTTGCATATGCCGAGAGTTACGATTCGTTATTATGTATTTAGAGGTTTTATTATATTATTTGATGTTACAGACTGTATTTTATGCTATATTTGTAGTAACTCATTTGGGAGTGCAAGGATGGACTTCGGAGAAGCTTTAATTGCAGACAAGTTCAGAGAGCCCAAGACGAAACAAGAAGGAAGCCCAAAAAGATACAAGGCTCGGTCGACCGAGCCTATGCATTCGGTCGACCGAGCGGGCCTGAAGTCCAGCAGAAGTCCGGCACATTGTTTGAGGTGGTTAGGGTTTAGTGTCTTCCACATTTTAAGTCGGTTTTCTCAAGTCGGCTGTAGCTCTATAAAAACACAAGTCCTTTGTATTTTTTTAGAACGAACACCAATACCAATTCATTTATTTTATGCATACAATCAAATAAGGATTCATTAGGCTTGTGAAGGTTGCTAGGGTTGCAAACATGTAAGCCCTAGTTTATTTTCTTCCTTTTCTTTTTAGTAATTAATTTCCCAATTATGCTTTAATTGTTTGAGTAGTTATTCATAGCTAGATGATGTAGATCTAGGCTATGACGTTAGGGAGGTGTTGATGCCTTGTCTATGAGGATCTCATACTCTACGTCCTCTTCCTAACATCTATGGATGAATCTACGTGTTTGATTTACGTGTATTTAGATTAGTTTATATGATTGCCTGTCGAATCACTAATTAATCCGATTTGTATGAGAAACGCTGAAAAATATATTCAGGAGTGTAATCTGGGGAGTGGAGCACTCGGGTGACTGAGTGGTATCACTCGGTCGACCGAGCCTGTGCATTCGGTCGACCGAGAGCCCCTGACCCTGCTTCATCCGTTAATCAGTCACGTCTTTATGATTAGATTAGCTTAATTGAATCTGTTATCTCGATGGGTATGGCTATGGCTCGTTACTCGCTTAATTTAATTAAAACGTGTAAAAAGAAATACCAATGTAAAACTCTTAGGTGGGCTTATGAATTGATCTTCACGGACGCTCGGCGTTATCTAGGAAGGTTTATATTAGTGGAATTGCGCGCACCTTGTTTATACGTAGATCGTAAACTAGCATGAGATTATAACTTAGTAATTGTTAGTTGGACGAGAGTTTGAGTGATGGTTTAGAAGTGCGCTTAACCATAGGAATGTTGCTCTGACGAGGTGTGCGGTTAATATCGGCATCCTTAGAGTCGTAAGCGTGTGAGTTATATAAGATGGAGGCACTTAAAAGGCGAAGTCACGTAACAATATCACAGATGATCTAGTGACTACCGGTGCTACGTCAAGTTTTAGAGGATGACTCCGTAGCCAATATAAAATGTATATGAACGGATTAATAGTTGGTAAGTCTCGTTGTTATATAAATTGTCTAGATCCAAATGATTACGGTTATAATTGGGCGATTGATTACGTTATTTGTTTACATGTTATTTGTTTATACGTTTAAGTGTGTTTTTCTTTTCTCGTACCCTATGTTGGTCATAGACCGTCTTTGTCAAACGAAATAAATAGGTTGACTATTTAAGTTAGGATCCATGAATTGATTCTCTGTGGGATCGACCTCGACTCTATTTAGCTATACTGCGATTGAACCTAGTTCACTTGCTAGTGGTTATTTAGGCATCGAGTTAATTTAACTTGACCTCAATCACACTTTTGTTGGATTTATAGTACACTTGTGTATCAAAACTCCATAGAAGTTGAAGCTTTAATGAAGGTTTCCATTTCAAGTTCATAGCTTGTGATTGGTATAATTCTTTATCTTTACCTTGAACTAATTGTTCTTATGATAATGAATGCCTATATTGACAAGTTTGTGTTTTTAATCATGAGTGGCTAGCTCACCACTAGCCAAGATGATGTTGTAGAAGTAGTGTAATCTCTTATGTTGATTGGGAATGATTGTTATTGATTGTGTTTTTAATCACCATTTGTTAAGTATCAAGTGCTTACCATTCTACTAAAATCAATTTGTGTAAATAAAGGTGCTACTATATTCCTTATCATTTATCTTATCATTTAAGAGTGTGGGCAATCTGTCCCAACACTCCCCTCAAGTGTTGACAATCCGTCCAACACTTGCACAATTTTTTTTAAGAGCGTGGGCAATCTCTCCCAACACCCCCTCAAGTGTGGGCAATCTCTCCCAACACTTGCACAATTTTTTTTAAATATTGTTCCAACCAGGGTTCGATCTCATGACCTCTGGCTCTGATACCATTGTCACTCCTAACACGCTTAATCTTTACACCAAACTGGCGATCAATCAAAGCCATAAAGTTCAAAAAAATATTCTCAACTTCCCATATATTATACAATAGATAAATCCACACTGAACGAGAATAATCATCCACAATTGTCAAAAAATAAGAGGCCCCACATGTAGATAGTGTTCTATACGGTCCCCACAAATCACAGTGCACAAGTTCGAAAATGTGACTGGCTCTACTATCACTATTCGGGAAACTCTCCCTAGGTTGTTTAGCCCAGAAACAGACCTCACGCCCATCTTTATTTAAAAAATTAAACTCACTCATATTTGGAAGTTGTTTCAAAACATTTTCTGACGGGTATCCCAACCGCTTGTGCCATAGGTCCATTGAGTCATGTCCACCAATAGCCATAACCCTCACGTGTGGAACTCCCCGGAAAAAGAAAAGTCCATCTTCGCGCTCACCCACTCCAATCAGCCTCCTCGTCATTCGGTCCTGCATAACACATGATGTAGATGTGAGCTGAACATGACAATCATACTTATCGGGCAACCGCGTTGACGATGCCAAGAATTGAACCTATCCACGTGGCACCTCCTTAGTGGCTCAACAGTAAATATGAAGAGAAATGATGCTAAGAACCTCGCTAGTGTAGCTCGTCTGCTCATCCCTTTCCTTCCTGGTCGGGCAGTGCCCAGCCCCGACCCCTGACCGTAATCTGTCCGTAACCGAGCTTGGTGCTCGGTTTAGGACGTCATGCTTGTATCCCATATACCAGTCTTGGTCGGTGCTAGTTCGGCTATGCTCCCAGACCTCCATAGGTCAGCCGAGCAGCTTAAGTCAGCTTGGATCGCGTCGTCAGCCAGAGCCCATCTCTTGTCATATTCCCCACGTGCTTAATAAACAGATAGCCATGGAAAGAATCTTGGGCCATAAAGGCTCCAATCTTTATCACTTAATACGAATATTTGAATACTATACTTATCTCCTATAGTTAAGGAGATTAATCAATCATAACCATTTTCCTTAGGGAACACGCCAATCAGTGTCCATCATAGACACGCCACACGCTAACTCCAGGGCACAAGCCCCTCTATATAAACAAATCCCTAAGGAACTACGAAGACTTGATTCCAATACACGCATTGGATACGTAGGCATCTTGAGGAACAACATCTCAAGTACAGTCTAAGCCACCCCCAAAACATCCCCTATTTACTGCTTTTCTGTGCTTCTGGAGCATCTTTAGATTATCATTACCCTGACGATTTTTGGATCATCACGCGTCACAGATAATAAATTGCAGGCTAAGTTAGGTACATAAAGGACATTGTTTAGTTTCAAACCACCGAGCAATATAATATGTCCTTCATGGGTGGCCTGGGAAGTACGACCATCAGGAAGCCCCACCAGGCTATTGCCAATCACCCGAACATTTATTAAATTATTTAATGTACCGGTCACATGATGAGTGGCACCAGTATCTATTATTCACGAACCCTTACCAGTTACGATCCCTAGACTTGGTAAGATTCTGAATATCAAGAATGCCTTGTCATTGCGCTGGCGTTAAATTTGAGAGCCCAGCCTGCTCCGGCGTTGCTGGCAGCTTTAGTCCGCTGGAAGTTGTGCCCGACGTGCCAGACGAGCCCACTGTTGTGTTGTTCACTTGAATCGAGCCTGCTTCGGGCCGGCCCGAATTAACTGAGCTACCAGCCGAACTCCCTCTTGTTCGGCCTCCTCCTGCACCTTCACGTTCACCTTTTCTTCCGCCATGACCGGTGCCACGGCCACCCCCTGATGATATATAGGCCAATCGGGTCGGATTATTTGTATTTGGGCCGGGCCCGTCATAAAGGATAGACGATAGAGATAAACGGGTTGGTCAAGACGCTGACCAGATCAAGCTTCTGGACATAATAGTCAGAGGAACAGGACTCTACCACTGACCAGATCAAACTCCTGGACATAATGGCCAGAGGAGCAGATCGCCATGTTCGTGCGTGTAGTGTTTCGGACGTAATAATCGGATGAGCATGATGAAGACCAAGTCAGTAACGACTTAACTGTCTACAAACGTGGGATCTTCCCACGTCCGATAAGGTCCAAAGATAACCGACAATAACTCCCCACTACGGGGAGGAAGATGAACACGATCGGCAGAGATAAAAGGAACACCCTGAAATACGAGGGGGACTTGATTCCAATTCCACACTTGAATTGGATACGTAGGCAGCTCTCTCAAAGAGTTCAGTCCAAACTTATACACAAATTTAGTTGTTCTTGTATTATTTTCCTAACTTGAATCATCCAATTACCCGATTACAGAATTGAGTTGAATCACCCCCCGTCCGGTCATCCCACCAATCGGAGATAAGTTTAAGCAACCGCATAGATAGACAAATTACAAAATGTTGAAAAACGTCTAATTGAATTGGATGTCAATTTCTCCTCAAAAATTCTCCTCACGTCAAAATTAAAATAAATTTTTAAATTCCTGTTGCAAGCCAATAACCATGGTTTGCTTTCATCATCTGCAGAATTTGAAATTAAGGGGAAAGAAGTATCAGCTTGGCTGTCGCGTGCCTTTTTTTTTTTTTTTTTTTTTTTTGAAGAGTGACCTGATGCCTTGCAAACTTGGACCGATGCAGCAAGGTTACTCTTGAGATGCCGATTGACCCTACTGACAGTTGCAGTGCGGACGAAGAAGACGATCAAAGTCTGTTGCATTGGGTTTTTTTTTTTTTTTTTTTTTTTTTTTTTTTTTTTTCACATGTAACGGATCAACCTCACACCGATACCATGTTAAGAATCAAGTGCTTACCATTCTAGTAAACCAATTTGTGTTAATAAAGGTGCTACTATATTTCTTATCATTTATCTTATCATTAAAGAGTGTGGGCAATCTGTCCCGACACCATTGATTAATGTTATGAAAAAAAAAGGTGTAAAATGACTCATAATAAAACACTTTTAGGCTCCGTTTGTTTTGGAGTTGAGTTTTTTTTAGATAAAGTGATTGAAGTAATTATTAGAAAGTTGATGGGTAAAATAAAGTAAAATAATGATTGGTGTAGATTATGAAATGATTGGTGAAATAAAGTAGAATCATTAATAAAATAATGGTAAAAATGTAATAAAGTTGATAAAGTGAAATGATGAGAGATGATTTAATATTTTTTTATTTGTAGTTGAAGATTTGATTAGTGAGAGAATTTTAAGAAATGATTGGTGACGTGATGTTAAAAAAACTCTCAAAAAAACTGCATTGCAAAACAAACACAAGCTAAAGGAAGTTGATTCATAAATGACAAAAATAGTCCCCTAGGATTTGGATTTTGATATGCTGGTGTTCAACCAGACAGAGCGTAGACAATAGGGAGAGAGAGAAGTTAAGAGCTCACGTATAATAATTTTTTTTATTTTTTATAAATTATTATTATTATTAATGTAAGTCGATTTTACATTAACAGAAGAGTAATAATTATAATATTTTTTCTTATCTTACTATTAATTTATATATATATTCGGTCACCTTTTTTAATATTATAATTCTAACATTAATTAATAATAATCAAATGAGCCAATTATTTAAAATGACTGATTTTCAACTTATTAGGGGTAATAGGACACTCCGAAATCTTATTTAGTTATAAGGACATTCTAATTTTAAGAAGGAAACTTATTTAGTTATAAGAACATTCTAATTTCAAGTGGATAAAGAGAAAGAAGGAAAAAAAAAAAGGTGGGAAAAAAAAAGCGTTCAAAGTAATAAAAAAAAACATAACAAAACAAAACAAAAAAAAAAACTTACTGTGTGCGTGGTTTTTTTTTTTTTTTTTTTTTTTTCTGGTTTTTTTTATTTATAATTCACCATATTTCTAAAGGTCATATATTTTGATCTAAAATTTATATTTTTTCGTCTTCTTTATTCTAAAATCAAATTTGATATTTTTCCGAATAAATTTCATAAAATCAATTTTTTTCTTCATAAAAATCGACGCGACGTATTGATCACCGTCATGCATTGACCACCTACCCGTCATTGGCCACCGGATCCATTAACCTCCCGATGCATTCACCGCCGCGATTCATTGGCTACCATGATGTATTGACCGCGCGATCCATTGACAACCTTGATCATTGACATCTCATTGTAGCGATTTATGCAATGACGTCTCATTGTAGCGATCTATGCAGTGATGTGTTATTGTATCGAATTATGCACTGACGTGTTATTGTAACGATTTATGCAGTGATGTGTTATTGTAACAATTTATGCATACCTTTGGTTGTAAACATATGCATTTAAACCAAAAAAAAAAAAAATACATACATATTTTTTACAAAGTTATCGAAAATTTAAACCAACACTAATCAAATAAACCAACATCAATCAAATATTTAAAGATAACAAAGAAATAAAGTTACTTTACAAAGTTATCAAATGTGTGTATCAAGTTGTATATGCGGTGACATCAATATCATTGCATCGATTATCTAATTGTAAATACAAATATCAATGTCACCGCAAAAAGACATCAATGTCACCGCAAAAGACATCAATGGCCTGCGATCGTAAATCAATGTCACCGCATAAGTCACAATGTCATCTGCGATAAGTCGCCAATGTCATCGCATAAAACCTAACAACTCGCATCGATCACTCTGCTCTTGTTTTGCATTTCTCCAAATGTTGAGCTTTTAAAATGGATAAAGTACAAGTTTGGTGAAACTACAAAGACTCTTCACTATGACTTCTTGTAATGCCACACGTTGTTTGTGCCTCTCCTCGATAATTGGATTCATTGTGGAATCCTCAATTCTTTAACACGATCTTGAATCATTTGACGATCTTGTTTAGCTTTAATGTCCTGCATCATTCATCAATGTCACCGCGATCGGACATCAATGTCCCTGCATCGACATCAATGTCCATGCATCAAACATCAATGTCATTGCATAAGTCATCAATGTCCTTTGTATCGTATATCAATGTCAATGCATAAGTCATCAATGTCATCCTTGAGACATCGCATATCAATGCATCGATCTAAAAAAAAAAAAACAACATCACCTCCAGTAACTTCATCTTTTTTTTTCTTCTTCCAAATAGCTTCATCTTTTTTTTTTTTTTTTCCTTCTTTTCCTTTTTCTTCTTTATCCACTTGAAATTAATGTCCCGATAACTAAATAAATTTCTTCTTAAAATTAGAATGTCCTTATAACTAAATAAGATTTCGGAGTGTCCTAAATGATCATTAATTCTCTAACGACGGCCTTATAACTAATTTGCACTAATCAAATTGTATATCAAACATTACAGTCTTTTTTGAAACCAAACATTAGTCTAATATATTTAATCACTTTGTTTTAAAAAAAATATTTAAACACTTTATTAATGTATATGAAAATTCTTAATCCACATACATTTAGGGTCGTATATAGTATTATTTTTTATAGTTAAAAAAAGAACTACATCAAATTAACAAGGAAAATCAAGGCTTATATCCGCACATTTGACATATCTTGAACTCATAAACATAAAAACTTTTGTATAGGGGATTCAGTCAAGAATTTGAAATGTCAAATTAAACCAAAGGAAACCATATTACTTATAATAACTTGTGTTATAATATACAAATTGAAGTTATAACTTGAATGGCAAAATGCTTGGTATTTACCATTAGGTTGCCAGTTCGAATCCCTGTAACAGTCAGCAATATCCGGCGGACAGGACCATTTTCCTCACCGGATTTTTTTTATTTTAATTTTCACTAATTGGAGGAGAAATGGGACCCACAGCCATGTTGGATCCCACGTGGCAGCCTAATGGCAAGAGTCAACAATATCCGGCGGATAAGACCATTTTCCTCACCGGAATTTTTTATTTTCACTAAATGGAGGAGAAATGGGACCCACAGCCACATTGGATCCCACGTGGCAGCTAGTTGCTGTTGCAGCCACATCAGCAATTTTAAAGGATTCCGGTGCCCAGCCAGCAATATCCGACGGATATGACCATTTCCTCACTGGAGCAGGATTAAAATCCATAATAGGCAAGTTAACATAGAGGACCATTTTTCTAATTTTGACCCACAGCCACGTTAGATCCCACATGGCAGCCTAGTGGCAACAGTAGCAATATCCGGCGGATATAACCATTTTCCTCACCGGAATTTTTTATTTTCACTAAATGGATGAGAAATGGGATCCACAAACACGCGTTGGATCACGCATAAGCGGCCTAGTAAGCGAATCGCATCAAGAATTTTAAAGATTCCAGCGCCAGTCCAAGAATAACAAAGCGGATAGGGACCATTTTTCTCACCGGTTATGAGAATAATATGATTAAAATCCATAATAGACAAGTTAACATAGAGGACCATTTTTCTAATTTTGCACCATAAACTCTCATAAAATTATAGTATAAAAAGGGCCGATAAAAACAGTCATCACTGACTTCTAGTACTGTACAACTGTCCATATCCAGCAGCTTTTAACTTCACAAAATGAACTTTTCCTATACCTTGCAAATATATAGACAAGTTAACATTTGCCTTTACAAGATACGTCCAACTCCGCTTTTGAATCAATCACTGTATTTATAGAAAGAAAGGAATGCAAAACAGGACTGAATCAAACTAATGTTTGATCTATATTTCTGTTATCCCCCTCCCCTTTTCCCTTTCCCCTTTCCTCTAAATATAAATAAATAAACCAAGTAATCTAAACAACTCAGCAACATGTGATTCATAAGTTGTGAAGCATAGATCATTGAAGTGTAACCTCCAGAAAAACCCAGATGATTTTTACCATGCACATCTGTACTCCATGTTGGATAGCTATACCAAATCGAAGATAGGAGATATAATCTCAATCTTATCAACCTTTAACTCCTTATTGGCAGAATAATATGAATCTTTTTCTCCAAAAATATATGACATTTGATCCATCCTGATCTTGACGGTAACTCAAGTTCAAGCTACTCGCCGCCATCCCCTGAGATAGAAGAAGCAGGAAAATGAAACTGGGGGACAAAGAAAAGTGTCAAATTAAATGCCCCCAACCACCACCACCACCTGCACCACCACCACCAACAGGAAAAGGAAAAGGAATGGAAATACCGGAACATGTTAACATTCACCGTTGTACAAGGGAAATACAAGATTATTAAAGAGACTTACCAAATTTAAATACATACGAAAGCCTGTACGATTTTCCCATGGAATCCAGTATGTACATTCCAACAAGGTGCCCATTCCCACCCCTACTGATCTACTACAAACGACTCCTTCAGATTAAAAAGACGCATTTTTTTAATTACTTCAACAGCATCCAGATTCTCCTTAATATTGTTGTCTTCTGCTGTGAGTGATTATCAACTATGTTAACCTTAAAACTAAATCCCAAGAAAATTGGACACTTATGACACAATGACAACTGCAAGAAAATCGGACACTTTTGGCAACTCTACCTCGATCATCAGTATTCAAATAAATTTGCTTTAAAAGTGCATTAAAGCATGCAAGACTAGTGACAACTTAAACAAGTTAAAAGCAAAAAAGTTGAGGATTATTACCATGCATAATTAGCAATACTTCAGCACCAGCTGCAATGATTCCATCCAAAAACTCCCTAACTTCAGCAGTATCTTTGAATTCGTATGGTGCAGTAAAATCACTATCTAAGTCATACCAAATACTACCAATCCTTCTCAAAGCCACCCAGTGCCTGCTCCTCCACAGACCACCATACCTTTTTACTGGAACATTCAGCACAATGCCCATCAGCTGACTTCCGGTTCCATCAAAATCAATAGTTGAAGCCCCAGATCGACGATCATGCCAAACAACCCGTTTCCCTTTTTTTTCAAGTGCAGTAATTAACACATTGACATCATAGTTGCCGGTAACCACATTATGATGGGGCTTAAAAATCAAAGAAACTGGAGTCCACTTGCTCTTGTAAGGATCACCTTGATCAAGTCTTTCAGCAATAGAATTCAGATCCATTCGCGTAAAAGCATCCTTTTGCTAATAACAACAAGAACAAATAACAAACATAAGCCTCTAATGTCTAGTATGTCTGAATCAAAATACACAGCTCCACTAGAAGAACTCCTCACACAATTGGATTAACATTCTCACATTCACAGTTCGTGCAATAACCGATCTACCTACTGCACTTGTTCCCAACTGGTCTAGAAAGAACTGTGTAACATGACGTTTCGGAAACAAATGACTTCTGTAATAACAATTTCCCACTAATTACTAAATCAATGAATGATGTTGTTCAAACTTATGGCTTGCTGTTTGTCAAAGTAACTTTTTAGCAACACCAAAATACATGATAAAAGGAACAAATCATCATTTCAGAAGTATATAATTATACAACAGTGACCCAACTCTTTATATTTTTCTACATCTGCCAGAGATTTGGAGAAACACAAAAGCGATAGCCTGTCCATAATTCCATCATCCCCACCCCCCACCCCCTACCCCCCACCCCCCAAACAAGATTATGAACACAACAAACAGTGTCAAAATCAAAAAAAGAAGAGCTACGGCATATAATAAAGAGTTGAGAATACCTGGAAAAGATTGTTTAGGCAGTGCAAAAGGCAAAGCTGCAATTTTTGTCTTTCGTGGTAAACATCTGTCTTCTCCAACTCCATGACAAAATATCAATCTAGCTAAATTCTAAGCAACTATAGCTCTAGTAGTTGTTACAAAGAAAGTACAGTAAAACGAAGGCGAGGTGCTGTTTAATTCCTTTGCTCGGTTAAAGAAAGCATAGACTCTAATTTTCTTAGGGCATCAATCGGGTGGAGCAATCAAAATACAATAAGACGGAAACACCTTGAAACAATAAGAACAACTTTTCGGGGACCGCAGAAAGACGGAGTTACCGCCTGTCACCGCTGTGGTCGGAGGCTGTGATTAAACGGCAATTGCTACCATATGGGAGGACCGTAGGAGACTATAACTTTCCCCGGCGACCAAATACAGACGCTACAGGTTAAAAAGCACACTGACCACAAATCTTGTGATATAGTCTTTTTTGTTCGTAAATCACAGAAATGATCTTTTTCAAGCCTCTAAATCTTCGCGCTTTAGGTGTTTTTGAACCAAACTAAACCCTAATCGGGAAGTGAACCCTATATGATTTGGGACCTTAAGATCGCGCACATTCATGAAAAAAATGGAGAAAATCGCGGTCAAAAACTAAAAAACACAAACAAGACTTTGTTGAAAAAGCGCTATATACCCAATTCTCCCAATACGGAAATGGGTAGATGAGGGTTTTTTTTTTTTTTTTTTTTTTTTTTTTCTCTTCTTAAAGCCTCCTAGATCCTAACCCACCTGTCCGACTAATCCGAGTCACCCAGTCGTCTTCGCAGAGTCACTTTATTCGCAGAAAGTCTCGACTAAAGAACTTTGGTTTTTTAATTTACGATAACCAGGGCACGTTTGTATAAATGGTATCGCACAAATTTTATTATGGTCCAGGACCAAATCTTAAAGTGTCTAAACGAAATTTAAAACCTGATCGACTGATCGAACCGGATTAAACCGGATCGAAAATGATGAACCGCGGTTTTCCAATCGGTTTTTTCATTGAAGAAAAACGAACCGAAATCCAATTCGCTTTTCGGTTTTATCCATAAAACCTAGATGACCCGAACCGAACCCTTATACTTCATTTTTAATTATATATATATATATATATATATATATATAATGTAATTTGTCACTACTATTTCCTACTATAAAAACCCCCGACACACAACCCTAAATTTCTAAACCTTATACTTATGCCGTTTTCTACCTAAACCTAAACCTAAATGCTTCCTAGCCACGATAACCGCCGCTTGAGCTCACCGCCGTTCTTGCTTCTTCTAATATTCTTCATCCTTTGATCGTGAAAGGTGAAAGAAACCTTTGAAATTGTCGTTACAACGACCACCCGCCGCTTATGGTGCCAATAATGGTGTTTGTCTCATTTTTAAGAAAAAAAAGCAAAATTTTATGGTAAATAAAATACAATCAAACTGAATCGAATCGAACCGGATCAGTATTGGTTCACCCAATTCGTAAAAATGACCAATTCGATTCGGTCAGAAAATATCAAAACCGTAATAACAGCTTCGATTCGAGTAAAATCGTAAAAAACGACCGGACCGGACTATGTACACCCTACCAAATCTTACTTGGTGTGTCCAAATAATAGGATTTTAAAGATTTTTTGTGACACCTATGTATAAAAACAAGTCTTCAATCATATTTTTACAAAGTGATGACACGATTGGTCCAAAACTTTGGTGGGACCACCATGAAACTCTCGATGGTATCGGATACTAATTATTCAAAACCGAACCGAAGTCGCTTGGTTCAATTCAATTTGATTAATAACCATTCACGGTTCGGTTTCGGTTAATATTATAAAGAAACTGAAATTTTATATTCGGTTACAATTAACTCTATCTAATCGAAAACCGGACCGAATGAAAAACCAAACCGTTGGCCTAATTAAAATACTAAATTGTATCAAAAACATTTATAACCAATTCGTATAACTAGTTTTCATAACAAAATATTATAACCGTTTATGAAGAATTGCATATAACTTGATGTCATCCGTAAACGGATCATATCCGAATTCGCCTAAAGACCGATTAAAAGTATCAATAGAAAACGAGCAATGCGACCCTTCGCTAACCCATAGCTAAAAACCTTGGTATAACCTCAACCCTTAGGTACATGGTATATGAACGCGCACAAGGTATGCTTGAGCATTGATAAGTTCAGATTCGAATACTCTACGAAAGAATACTCACAAAAAGTTTGAAAGCTTTATATAAATTCACTCAAAAAAATTGTATTGCATTGTACTTCTCTCGCTTTTTTAATCATCATATTTCGTAATTTGCTTGTTTTATTTATCTGTCATTTTATATTTCTGATACACCATTTATTTATTTTTTTTCCACTTATACCTTTTTTTTATACCGGAAACGAAAGGATTTTATTAAGAAAAAATAAAACAACAAACACATTACACATTACACCGCATCAACGCCGGACGATAGGCGTGACCATTTTCGGATTACCACCGCCTAGAACCGACACCGCCACCCGAAACGAAAAATATGACAAAGGAGATGAGGATAACCCAACTCGACCAAATTTTGCCTCACAAAGGAGGACTGATTTTGGTAAAAAAATAAGCCATATTTCTAGCATAACCTGACTTAGACAAAACTAAAACCTAAAAACAATCCGTAAAAGCCGACAATCACCGACCTGATCCAAAACACATAAACAAACAAACATAGAAAACTACAGACACAAAAACAACAACAAATTACAAATCCTCATCCTTAATCACGAACCGCCACAGATCATCCCTAAACCGTAAATCGTGGCGCAATGGAATTAGAAGGGGAAATTGATTAATACCCTATTTTTGAAAACGATCCAAATCTACACCCTCAAATTTAAAATCCCGCTCTATCCCCTACCTTAAAATGAATGAATCCGGCCCATTTTAGGCGAATCAAATTTATTTTTTGTCATTTTCCCCGCCCACCCGCTATCGGTCCCGCCTATTTACCTGCCCACCGATGTCAATCTCGCCTTCAAGGATGGGCGATTCGGCTCAGTTTCCCGCCCATTTTTTGAAAACTCGCCCATTGACTGTGTTTTTTTTAAGGATTTTGTGATTGGAAATCAATGGATGTGTTGAAGAAGTAGCCGGCGGTGGTTTTGTGGTTGATTTGATTTGCGCTTTTAGTCAGTTCATCGTTTGCTGCAGATCCTTTTGGTTTCTTTGACTTGGAGGTTTCTTAAATCACTGCTTCTCCTCTTGGCACTCCTCAGAGGGTCCTCTATTTTCTCATTTTCTTCACCTGTATTGTTGACTTCTGTATACTATTCGTATTTTTTGTTAGATTGATTGTTTTTGTTTTTTTTTGTCTTGTTCTATTCGATTTATTTTCTTTGCTTCTTCATTTTCTAGGTACAACAAAGTCTGAAATATACACGTTGATGATATTTGTATTAACTTGTTTTGGAAATTAATCTCTATTTTAGTAAATGGGAAAGTTTTTAAAAAAAATGGGCGTGCAAGTGGGCGGAATCGCCCATCCTGGAAGGAGAGACCGACAACGGTGGGTGGGGAAATGGGCAGGACCGACAGCGGGTGGGCGGGGAAATGGGCGAAAAATGGGCTGGTTCGCCTTAAAATGGGCAGATTCGTTCATTTTAAGGCGGGAGATAGACGAAGATTTTGAATTTCAAGGAGTGTAGATTTCGGATATATTTTTAAAAATGGGGTATTGTTAAGAATAATAATGCTAATGTGGCATCATCATAGCTTTCCATGTGTCACTATATCCTAAGGCTGTCACTGTACGAGTCATATATTCTGGAGTTGTTTTTGTAAAAGACAGTATGAATTATCATTATCAATAAAAGAAATGCTTATCTTCCTTCTTTAGTTTTCTCAACTTGGTATCGGAGCCAGTTATGGCGTTAGGGGCCTCTACAAATACATGGGGCGGCGACTAGTGCTCCGGCAACTCAAAGCAATTCCGCAACCACTCATTACTCCCATCATTTGTAGTTACATCAATTTATGGAGGATCTTGTTTATCTACTACTCTACCATGGACATCGTCAATGTTTCCTTCTTTTTCCTCCATGGGAGCTCCCCTTTATCCGGCTGGATCTACTTTTCTGAGCTATTTGACTACTGGAGCTTGCCAGTTCACGATCCCAGGATCTATGGTACCTGTTACACCTCTACCAGCTCCTAATATGCTTTCTGGAGTGCAGACTGGTGATTCTACCTCCATTCTTAGATCCACCTGCACTATGAAGCTTACACAAGAAATTATCCTCCCTGGAGGTATACAGTGCTTCCAATCATCAAAGGCTACAAGCTAGAAGGGTTCCTCTTTGGCACTACACCAAGGCCATCTTCATTATCCTCCGGATATGGAACTGCTTCTTATCTTCAAGCTACAGCTGCTATAGAACATAGGAATTCCACATATAATCTTTTAACGGGATGGCTACTCACCAATGACAGAATGCTTCTTATCGAGGTAATTGGTTGTAATACTTCTCATGAGATTTGGAGTACTCTTGAAGGTCTATTTAATACACATTCTGAGGCTAGGATGCTTAAGTATAAGATAGCTCTTACTAAAACTGAGAAAGGTAATAAGTCCATGACCGATTACTTGGCTCTTATGAAATCATACTCAGATGAGTTGGTTGTAGCAGAATATCCCATATCAAAATCTGAAAGTTAATTCTAGCCGTTTTTGAGGGGTCGGATATAAGTCGTTGATTGTGAATTTGACTCACTAGAGTTGGGAGTTAGAATCGCAAGAAGTTCACCTCAACTCCTTACTCATGAGAGGCTTGTAGCAAGATTTAATCCTAGCCCTGGCCTTAATCCTCTCTTAATTTGGCTCATATGAATCCTAGAGAGAGCAAATTCTCATAGATATGAGGCCTCGCTTTCAAAATTACAACAGAGGCAGAGGTGGTTCTAGAGGTGGTAAATCAAGAGGTGGTGGTAGAGATGGCAGATCCAACCCCAACAATAGGAGCGTGTGCCAATTGTGTGGCAAGAATGGTCATACTGTCTTGGAGTGTTGGCACAGGTTTGATGTAACTTTTACTGGAGTTGGAGGTAACAATAACAATGCTGCAAGGTCATCTGGAAATGCAGGCAATCCAAGGCAACCTGTTGCTTTTATGGCTTCACCACAATCAGTCTCTGATTCTTCCTGGTATATGGATAGTAGAGCCACAAACCACATTATAGGGGATCTCAACAATATGCACCTTAGTGCTGGATATACAGGTTCTGAAACCCTTGGAGTTGGTAATTGTGAGCAACTTAATGTCTTGAATATTGGACACTACACTATCCCTACACGCCTCCACACACACACCACTTAAACTCAACTCTATGTTACATGTACCAGCCATCACTAAAAATCTCCTTAATGTGTCTAAGTTAACCTGTGATAATGATGTTGTCATTGAATTTACTAATTCTGGTTGTATTGTGAAGGCCAAGAGAATGCAAAGCCACGCTTCATAGAACACCTGAGGCCGGTCTGCATAAAGATGGGCAATCCAACCGAGAATGTCATGAACTCCTTCACTCCAAATCGCCCCATGAGTCACCTCAAGTCAAGTTTGCTTCCATTGTTGAGTTTCACCTCTCATTAAGTCTAATAAGATTCAGCTTTGTTAATGTTAACAAGAACCTTAATGTATGGCATAGGAGGCTAGGCCACCCTTCTCAAAATATTTTGAATCAAGTTTTGCATCTTTGTAATGTGCCTTTGAACGATAACCTTGTGTTTTGTGAAGCTTGTCAATTTGGTAAATCACGTGCCTTGCCTTATACTTTGTCTTCTTCTCATGCTTCTCATATATTTGATCTTGTACATACCGATGTGTGGGGTCCTTTCTGTTAAATCTACTGGGGATACTCAGATTATGTTCAATTCATCGATGATCACACCAGTATACCGGATTTATCCTTTAAAACAAAAATCGAAGTCTATAACATTATTAAACAGTTTCAAAAAATGGTTGAGAATCAGTTTTATACTACCATTAAATGCATTTAGTCCCACTGGGGTGGTGAGTATAGGAGTACTGAGTCCTATTTAAAGGAACATGGTATTCTATTTAGGCACCCCTGCCCCCATGCTCATGAAAAGCATGGAAAAGCAGAAAGGAAAAACATGCATGTGGTTGAGTTAGGCCAAACTCTCCTGGCACAAGCATATATGCCTTTAAGTTTTTGGTGGCATAGCTTTCTGATGACGTAGATCAAGTGATAATAAAATACTTGACCACCATAAACCAATACTAGCAAGATGACTAGGTCCATCGTAGTATAGCTATAGCGAATCAAGGTCGATCCCACAGGAACCAATTGTGGGTCATTTATATACAAACAATTAATTATTCATGTCAAGGGCACAAAGCGGCTCTACGACCAAAGAAGAGACAAGAAAGATAAAGGACACGACACAAACAACTTAATTAACCTCCCAATAATTATGTTATCGCTTGATCTGTAGATTCTATATAATTAAGCTAGACTCGACAACTATTGCTCCGATTTGTATTTCTTTTATATTGGCTACGGGAGTCATCCCCTAAACTTGACTTAGTTCCAGGTAGGACACTATACCACTGTGCTACATTACGTGACTTCACCTTTTGGGTCTCCATCTCATATAACTTGCACGCTTACAATACTAGGGATGCCGTTATTAATCAGATTCCTCACCTAGGCAAAGATTCCTATGGTTAGGCGTATTTCCTAAGTGATCGATCGATCTCTTCATCCCCATTAACACTAAATTTGTAGGTATCATGTTAATCTACGATTTACGTATAACTAGATGAGCTCAATTCCCTAATACAGAACATATCTAAATCTCGCTGAAAGTCCCGGAAGATCAATTCATGAGCCGACCTAGGAGCCCTATATTGGTATTTTCTAATCGTATGCTAATTAAAACAGACGAGCAATGATGACGGTCAAAATATACCCGTAAAAGTCATCAACATTATCCTTAAATCGGGCATAATAATATATATTTTATATTAAATCATATGGTTATATTTATTATTTAATGTTTTGTGATTTATAAAATATAATTTGGTATTTATTCATTTTTTATTATTTAAATATGATTTATTTCGGGATAATTATGTATTTTGTAGATTGAGATAATTTTTTGGAGGATAATTATAAATGGATCGAAGAATTAAACTACAAGATAAATCCAAGCAAATACGGATGCATTGAAGATAAAGATCGGATAAGCACGAAAAAGAGGAGTGAGGCAAGACAAAAGCCGGCAAGCCAATCCAATGGAGTTGGCGCCGACATAGGGGACGCATGCAAGAAGGGGGGCGCATTTTCTTGCCCTTATCCAAAGATCGGCCGGGAATTATCCTAATGTGTTTTCAAACTCCTTTTGAATTTAGGAAAACTATTTCAGATTGGTTTAGGTTTATCCTATGTAAATTTCTCCCCTATATATTTGTACATACACACGCCATTATGCACACACCACAATACACACAATTCATAATAAAATCTTCAGTTTTACTTAAGAGCAGTTTTTTACAAGTTCTTCAATTATGTAAGTTCTTGTATTTATTTTCTCTTAGTTGTTTATAATTAATTTTCCCCAATTATTATTTATCGCTTGAGATTATTATTTCTTAGTTAAATGATGAAGATCTAGGATTACGACGTGAGGCGCGGGATTCTCGTTTATATGGATCCACATGCCCACGCTCTACGTTTTGTGATCTATGTGTGATTTCATTTTGATTAATAATCGTGTTTCTAGTAGGTATATATAATTACTTTATGAGCTTCTATTTTATCTGATAAGTATAGAGAAACGCTAAGATTTAGTTTTTCGCCGAGTCAGTCTAGCCACGTCTTTATGGTGTGATTGTCCATTTAGAATTTCTAATCTTAGTAGGTATGGCTACGGCTACGTTGCTCGTCTGTTTTAATTAAAACGTGTAGTGAGGAAATACCAATGTAATACTCCTAGGTCGGCTCATGAATTGATCTTTCGGGACTTTCAGCGAGATCTAGATCTGTGTTATATTAGGGAATTGCGCGCACATGATTATACGTAAATCGTAGATTAACATGATACCTAAAAAGTTAGTGTTAATGGGACGGAGACTGATGCGATCGCTTAGGAAGTACGCTTAATCACAGGAATGTTGCCTAGGTGAGGAATTCGGTTAATATTGGCATCCCTAGTTTTGTAAGCGTGCGAGTCATATGAGATGGAGGCCGAAAAAGCGAAGTCACGTGATGTAGCATAGTGATCTGGATGGCCTATCCGGAGCTAGATCTAGTTTGTGGATGACTCCGTAGCCAATATAAAAAAATACGAATCGGATTAATAGTTGTCGAGTCTAGTTTAATTATATATAATCTCTAGATCCAAATGATAATGTAATGATTGGGGAGATTAATTATGTTGTATCTATTTGAGTTGTGTCGAGTCGTGTCAATTTACCTTTTCTTGTTCTTTGTTGGTCATAGACCGTTTTATGTGTTTGCCATGCTTAATTAATTAAAAATTTTAAAATGACCCACAATTTGGTTCCCTGTGGGATCGACCTTGATTCACTATAACTATACTACGATGGACCTAGTCCTCTTGCTAGTATTGGTTTTGGTGGTCAAGTATTTTAATTTCACTTGATCTATATCATCAAGCAACATAGGCGTAGCCATACCTACTAAGATAAGAAATTCTAGGTGGACAATCACACCATAAAGACGTGGCTAGATTGACGCGGCGAAACCTAAATCTTAGCGTTTCTACATACGTAACAGATAAAATAGAGATTCATAAAGAAATTATATAGATCTACTAAAAACACGATTGTCGATCATACCAAAGTCATCTATAGGTCACCGGATAACAGATCTGGGCATGTGGATCCTTATAGACAAGGAATTCCCCACTGCCTCATATAGTATCCTTAGATCTACATCGTTCGGTGAAGAAACGAACAACCTCAAACGATAAACAATAATTGGGGACTTAATTACAAAGAACAAAGAACAAATAATACAAGAACTCACATAATTGTCTTTGAACTTGTATTAAAACCGCCTCTGAAACCGAGAATTTGTGTTATTAAAAGTGATATTCAAGATGATACAATGAAATAAGTATATATAGGTTGAAACCGACTTAGGATAAACTCCACCGACCTAATTTACGCTTCCTAAACCCTAATGGAGTCTAAAACGCGCCGAGATAACTCCGAGCCAATCCGATGATTTCATTTAACTCGCCTCAACGAGCCCTCATTTCACGCCCAATGAGTCCTCTCTCGCTTCGATTGGCTCGCTGGCTTTTCTTGTTCCACACTCCACTCTTCGTGCTACTTTGATATTTATCTTTAATGCAATCCGGTTCCGCTCCGATTTATCTTGAGATTTACTTCATTCGTTGGTAGATATCCTCCGATTCACCGTAATCTATAAAATCAATAATTATCGCACAATAAATCATATTTTAATAATAAAATAGATAAATACCAAATTATATTCTATAAATCACATGACATTAAATAATATTATAAACATGTGATTTAATATAAAATATATATTATTAAGCTCGATTTAAGGACAACGTTGATGACTTTTATGGGTATAATTTGACCGTCATCAACTACTCCCACTTAGACTTTGATCGTCCCGAACAAAGCATCAATAAGTCATTCCCCAAGATAACATTTTCCAATGGTCAAATCATACTTACACAAGAAACTCGAGTCAACTCATGCCATTCATGCCCATAAGGTATCCATTATTCACTACTCGCTATGAATCAAGTGATGTGTGCATGTGCATTCAGCTTATATATATTCGTGGCAAGATTAAAGTTTATGCTAACTTTGCAGTCTTAACCTACCAAGATCAGCATTTCCACTTCTTAAGCCTCGCAATGGGTAAAGATATGGTGCAATAAGCAAGAGCGCCATCCGTAGGGTTTTTGGACTCGGAGACCGAGAAATACTCAAAGCCTCTTAAAAGTTGAATTTCTTCAGATTTTCATAATTTCAAGCATTAACACCTCTCAAGAAAGAAACTTGCTTTAAAAGTAAAGTATACATTGCAAGAATCCCTCTCACGGATTAGTCAATAGTGTTGAATATTACCACAAACTCAGGGCTACTTTGGTAATGTTTCTATAAGCCCAAAGTTTAACGCATTGTTAAAACACGTATAATTCTCAAGCTTATTACTCCGCTTTGATGGCCGTAAGATAGAATACATCAAATAGATAAATATCGACACTAAATCTACATAACCAATCATCTACGCAATGTACACATAATTCTTCTAGTTATTATGATTCGTGCGATAATAGTCGATTCAAAATTGAGTAATCGAATAATAAATAACTACTTGCAACAGTCGGCATGAATATCCTTAAATTTACATTCACATAAGTATAAAATGATCACGTAATCATGCAACTTGGTTCCTTTCCTATCAATTCAATGTTTAAGAACTCACAATTCTAAGGGTACGAGATAATTAATTTGGCATTTTTCAATTTTCTTCAACTTTTCACCGTTTCATTCAATTGTAACACATATCACATCATAGCTAAGTCTCCTACCCCCCACTTAAACATGGCATTGTCCCCAATGACAAATAAAATGAGATATTAAGAAAAGACTTAGCTCTGAAACGGCTCTCAAGTAAGATGCACGCGTATATTCCAAGCACGCCGTGGAGAAGAAAACAAAATCCTGGTATAGCAAACCAAACAGAAACTCCACGAAATCAGCATTAACATCGTCAATGGAAGTTATAAAATAATGTGGCAATAATTAGATATAAAATATCCAAAAACAAATTAAGCCACTTTATTGTATACAACCAATGACAAGGAAAACCAAAGAGTTAAAACGACTGCTCGTATACCTAATTCTAAAACGAATAAGAAAAGGGATATATATAGACGCAAAAAGAAAAATACTAAATAGAAAGAAAAAAAAACAATCAACAAAAGATTATAGTCTTCATCGATATCCTCCACCACAAAAATATTCTTGAAACCGGGTGGAGAAGACAAAGATCCAAAAGCATTACCCCATGTGGGAAAACACGAGGTGGACTGGATCGACAAGGTATTCAAACCAGTGTTAAGAGAAACTTGGTAAGGTATAACAGATTGGATGGGACCTATTGGTAAAAGATAGAAATGTATACTCGGGAAGAATCTTCTCGTTGGAATGAGAGAATAACAACATAGGGAGATGTAGATGCGCCGTAAAATTACTAATTACCCAATTTACCACGTAGAAGTTCTCAACGTCATCAACAAGGTCGGATCGGTGGGATAGTATAGAACAAAACTCATCATCTAGAAATGCCGGAATAGGCGTAAAAGTGTGAAATTTAAAACTTCCGATAGAAAGATAAGTTGTATTTTGATCAAACCAAAAACTTATAAAATCTAGCTAGGTTCAGAGCTACACTTACCCCAGCTAGGATCATGAAAACCAAAATGAGATAAGATAATTAAAACTTAGCAATGTTTCTAACTCCGCAACATGAGGGTATTTTGTAAATAAAATGGAAGTTGAGAGTATGATGGGTTTAGAAAAAGAAAGTGAAGGATGGTAAGAAAAGATAAAGGGTGGGTAAGACATTGTGATTATGGGTGGGTTGAAATTGGTTAAGGGATTGGGTGAGGGTGGTTATTGTTTAAGGGATTGGGATTGGGTGGGAGAGTGAAACAGATGGAAAGAAAGAGAGGCGATGAAAGAATGGTTAGAAATGTGAATTGTTGGGGCAGATTGGTGAAAGGATAGAAAAGTTTGAAGGTGAAAGTGTAAATGAAGTAAGCGTATTTGCGAATCTAATTGCACACCACTTTAGATTTTCACTGGATCGCCATTCTAAAAGTTTTGGGAGTTGACCAAAAGCGCTTCTTGTTCGCACCAATCATTCTCTCACATTTTTCAGAATTCTCAAGTTCTCTTAATGCTTCCATCTTAAGGTTGATTGCTAAATTTCCTTTTCTTTATCAATTTCTCGACTCTCCTAAGAAACTCTATTTCACGTGGCCTATATTGAGTAAAAAAGTTTTGCACATCCTTAGCCTAATGGCCATCGGAACACGGAAAATAAAAAAACCTCAACATATGTCACGTTACTTTATTTGACTCGTGAGAAAACAAAACCTAAAATCCTAAAAAGAAATCCTAATGGTTTTAGTAGTTTCGAGTTTAAAGTCCTCACTGACTTTCCAAAAATTATCCTTGTCAGTTATCCTTCTTGGATCGCCAGATGTTAACCCCTTGAGCACTATATGAGGTGGGCTAGTTCTTTTGTGGATTAATATCCTTCCCTTGGTTGTGATACCTAGGAAACGACATTTATCCATACCATTTATACAAAGCTCTTACCTCGGCTCTCGTTTTAGGAATTAGTGAATTCTAGGCAGATTTAGTCCTAGGGACCCATTTTAATCACATCCTCTATAATGCTGCTTCATTATGCTCTCTCAAAACTCAACGTCTTCTTTAGATTGAGAATTATTAAAAACTACACAATTGTTGCTCCCATGGCCAGGAGCAATCTTATGCATAGGACAATGAGATTTTGACAGAACTATGAGGAACTCTTTAGTCACTGCTTCCTTCAACTACTACATGTTTCATTACACCCTCTAGATGAGACAGATTTGGGGCAGAACCTTCGGCACTAATAAAATTAATCTTAAAACTCACTCCGGTCTAAGATTCTCATTCAGTTCATGTAAAGACTAACTTACGCTCAAAACCAAAGATAGTAAAACATAAGCAAAAAGGTAGTACCTTGCCTTCAACATTTGTACCACTTAATAATTCGAACCTTTAATATTTATTTTCTCGGAGCCATCTTGGTGCTTTAAAGGTGTTGCTTCCATTGCTTTTCCCATCGTAGATTCGTAGCTCCACATGTTGTCAAGTTATTTTCTCAAATACTACACTAAAATTACATGACTCAGATTATTATTTCCTGGTTTATACAAACAGAAGAAAAACAAAAACAAACAGACCGTAGATCGACTTTAACATGGTTTCCCATGTCGCTATCGTAGACTCCACGGATTAAACATACGGAGATAATGCATACGCCAAGTCCCATAATACGTAACTGTGCATGTTGGCAAATGAGAGGCGCCTCGCTGGGAGCGAAACCAAATTGCTCCAGATTCGTAATTTTACACAGAGCGAGACAACCGCAGGACTCAAAACGTAAAAATAGACTCTAAAACAGTAAAACTTAACATGAATAAAAAATTATTTATATATAAAATTGACCGTTGGTTCCCCGGCAATGGCGCCAAAAACTTGATGACGAGATCAAGTGATAATAAAATACTTGACCACCATAAACCAATACTAGCAAGAGGACTAGGTCCATCGTAGTATAGCTATAGCGAATCAAGGCCGATCCCACAGGGAACCAATTGTGAGTCATTTATATACAAACAATTAATTATTCATGTCAAGGGCACAAAGCGGTCTACGACCAACAAGAGACAAGAAAGATAATAGACACGACACAAACAACGTAATTAACCTCCCCAATTATTATGTTATCGCTTGATCTGTGAGGTTCTATATAATTAAGCTAGACTCAAAACTATTGCTCCGATTCGTATTTCTTTTATATTGGCTACGGAGTCATCCCTTAAACTTGACTTAGTTCCGGTAGACACTAGATCACTGTGCTACATTACGTGACTTCACCTTTGGGTCTCCATCTCATATAACTTGCACGCTTACAATACTAGGGATGCCGATATTAACCGTATTCCTCACCTAGGCAAGATTCCTATGGTTAGCGATTTCCTAAGTGATCGATCGGTCTCTCGTCCCATTAACACTAACTTTGTAGGTATCATGTTAATCTACGATTTACGATAACTAGAGGAGCTCAATTCCTAATACGTAATGTATCTAGATCTCACTGAAAGTCCCGAAGATCAATTCATGAGCCGACCTGTGAGCCCTATATTGGTATTTTCTAATCGTGACGCTAATTAAAATAGACGAGCAACATAGCCGTAGCCATACCTACTAAGATAAGAAATTCTAGGTGGACAATCACTCTATAAAGACGTGGCTAGATTGACGCGGCGAAACCTAAATCTTAGCGTTTCTACATACGTGCAACGGATAAAATAGAGATTCATAAAGCAATTATATAGATCTACTAAAAACACGATTATCGATCATAACATAGTCATCTATAGGTCACCGGATAATCAGATCCGGGCGTGTGGATCCTTATAGACAAGGAATCCCCACCGCCTCATATCGTATCCTTAGATCTACATCGCTCGTGAAAACGAACAACCTCAAACGATAAACAATAATTGGGGGACTTAATTACAAAGAACAAAGAACAAATAAATACAAGAACTCACATAATTGTCAAGTGAACTTGTATTAAAACCGCTTCTAAGAAAATGAGAATTTGTGTTATGAAAAGTGATATTCAAGATGATACAATGAAATAAGTATATATAGGTCGGAAAACCGACTTAGGATAAACTCCAAATGACCTAATTTATGTTTCCTAAACCCTAATGGAGTCTAAAACGTGTTGAGATAACTCCGAGACGATCCGATGATTTCACTAACTCGCCGCAATCACCCTCATTTCGCCAATGAGTCCTCTCTCGCTCCGATTGGCTCATTGGCTTTTCTTGTTCCACACTCCACTCTTCGTGCTACTTTGATATTTATCTTTAATGCAATCCGATTCCGCTCCGATTTATCTTGAGATGTACTTCATTTGTTGGTAGATATCCTCCGATTCACCGTAATCTATAAAATCAATAATTATCGCACAGTAAATCATATTTTAATAATAAAAATAGATCAATACCAAATTATATTCTATAAATCACATGACATTAAATAAACATTATAAACATGTGATTTAATATAAAATATATATTATTAAGCTCGATTTAAGGACAACGTTGATGGCTTTTATGGGTATAATTTGACCGTCATCACTTTCAACAGGCTGTTTTGATCATTAATAGCCTCCCAACACCCGTTTTGCATAACATGTCTCCCTATAAGTCTCTATTTCACACCAAACCAGACTATAAGCTCTTTAAGGTGTTTGGTTGTGCATGTTATCCACACCTTAGGCCCTTTCAAACCACCAAATTTCAGTTCCACTTTAGTAAGTGTGTCAACCTTGGTCTTAGTCCTGTGCATAAAGGCTATCGGTGTCTTGATATGAGTGGTTGGATCTATGTTACTAGATATGTGGTTTTTGATGAGCTCTCCTTTTCTTTTACCAGTGGTTTCACCCAGGGACCAAATAGGTCCATACATGTTGTCCCTGAATCAGATGTTCAGTTTTTTCTTCCCACCCTCGACTCTCTCAAAGATGACATCTCTCAAGCCCCTGTAGAGACACTCCAGCTTTTCAAGTAAGTACACCTTCTTCTTCTCCCGGTTATATATCTAACTCTTATTCTACCGAACAACACCGCCTTTTAGTCCCGTTGTTGTGCCCTATACCAACACTTCTCCCAGCCCGTCATAACACCAAAGTCTTCAAGCACTTCACCTCCTCCAAAGATTAGTCACTTCTTCTCTTTTACCTACACCTCAACCATCACCATCTCCATCTCCATCTCCTCCACCTCTGCTCCTCCACCTCTTAACACACATCCCATGGTTACTAGAGCCAAAAAAGGCATTTTCAAACCTAAAGTTTTTGCTACTGTTGCTCATCTTACTGAACCTACAAGTGTTTTAGAAGCTTTATCCACCACTGAGTGGAGAGGGGCCATGGAGGATGAGTATTAGGCCCTCATGAAGAATGATACATGGGTTTTAGTACCCCCATCACCTAATCGACTGTGGGTAGGTGTAAGGTGGGTGTATAAGTTAAAATTAAAAGCTAATAGTGATGTTTTGAAACACAAAGCGAGACTAGTGGCTAAAGGGTTTAGTCGATATGTGGTGTGGAATTCATAGAGACTTTTAGTCCCGTACAAAGTTCCTACAATCGAATTGTACTGCCCTGGCGCTACCTTTAATCGCCAATTAATCAAAGTTGATATTAATAATGCATTTCTCAATGGTCCCTTGAAAGAACCAAATATATGGCATAACCGTATGGAAATGTGGATCCCACTAGACCTCACTATGTATGTAAGCTACAGAAAGCTCTCTATGGATTGAAACAAGCTCCAAGAGCCTGGTTTGAAGCTCTTAGATCTCAGTTATTAACTTGGTCCTTTACACAGTCTGTCTGTGACACTTCTCTATTCTATTTAAGAACTGATGCTCATATCCTTATTGTGGATGATATCTTGGTTACAAGGAGATCTTCTCGCTTGATTCACAAGTTTATTCATATGCTAGACTCAAAGTTTTCCTTGAAAATTTGGGACATGTATCACATTTTTTGGGAATACAAGTGACTGTAGATTCTTCCGTATATATCCTGACTCAAACTCAAGATGCAACTCAACTATTACAGAGGTTGGGCCAGACAATATGAGTTCTTGCCCTACACCTATTGTTCTTGGAAAAACTTGAGGAGGAACCAGGGGAGCTCTTTCAAATGTTACTCTTTATAGAAGTGCCATTGGGGGCTTGTAGTACTTAACTTGTACAAGGCCTGATATTACTTTTGCTATGAATTACTTGAGTCATTTTAAGCAGAATCCTCATTTAGAACACTGGAGAGCTGTTAAAAGGCTACTAAGATATATCATAGGCACTGTTGACCATGGATTACACTTTAAACCTGTTGTTTGTCTAAATCTGGCAGGTTTTTCTGATGCAGATTGGGGAGTGTCCAATGTGGACAGAAAATGAGTTGATGGATACTGTGTATATCTTGAGGAGTCTCTTGTCTCATGGAGCTCAAAGAAACAAGATGTGGTCTCAAGGTCCAATGCTGAATCAGAATATAGAGCACTTGCAAACCTTACTGCAGAAATCAAATAGATTACATACTTACTTGGTGAGCCGCAAATTAGACTTGTTGCTGCTCGTACAGCATGGTGTGATAACACCAGTGCTTCTTTTCTGGCTCAGAATCTAGTTTATCATGCTAGAACAAAGCATATAGAGATATATGTGCACTTTGTAAGAAATGAAGTCCTAAACAAGAAACTTATAGTGGCCTATGTTCCTTCTGCTAATCAAATAGCTGATTGTTTGAGAAAACCATTGACTCATACTCGCCAAAGACTTCAAGGCCAAATCATCGTGGTTTCCTCCTTGAGTTTGAGGGAGGGAGGGGGTGTTTAGAATAATAAGGTCGATGTGGCATCATCATAGCTTTCCATGTGTCACTATATCCTAAGGTTGTCACTGTATGAGTCATCATAGTTTGTGTTGGAAATAATATCTGTGTTTTGATGATGATTCGTCACGTAATTAGTAAGATCACTTACAACCCATGATGATGAAGTCATAACTAACTGTTATAGTGTAAAATGAAAGAAGAAGCAAGAAATGGTATAGAAAAATGTATAAGTTCTATCTGTAGTCCGAACCTTGTATAGGTTGTTTCGCATTTGAGCATTGTAATAAATAGAACTAGGCGAACATCCGAGTCATAATTAGCAAACCGATATACTTATGGAAAATCGAGGATCGACTCGCTTATGAGAAAGTCAAGAAGATGAGTTCGGCCGAGGACACACAGACTTAGTTGGCTTATCTAGAAGACTGCAGAATCGAGGACACATCAGCTTATTGAAGACCAAAACCGAGGTGGCAAACTCGCTAAGTCGATTAAGTCGTGACTATAAGTCGATTCGTGCAAGTCTGTGGTGACTCAAATCGAACTATAGATCATGTAAAATCGAATAATCTTAAGGACAAAGATTATCGCTACTGTGAAAAGAAGAAACCGAATGGTGTACTCGACTCGACCAATTAAATTCGGATGTCAAATATATGAGGTATTCAGCTTTGAAGAAGAGTAGAAAATTGAGTTAAGGCCTTGTTAAATTTGAATTGACAATACGACAAAAGGTCGCATGTGATGAACGTTATTAAACAACAAATGTAACGGCTACAACAAATAGTGACCGTTACATCACCCCTATAAACACACAAAGAAAAACACTAAAGAGAGGGATCTCAAAAGGTTTTAAAGCATATATCTAAAGATCCAGATCCGTAAAATCGATTTCATATCTCAAAAGGAAGCCAATGCATTGCCTTGAAGATTACAAAGGAAGATCCAAAGAACCCATCAAGGGGGGAAAGAAGGCATCTTGGAGCCGAAAAGTCATATCCGTAAGAAGCAAACAGCTTCACCGAATTAATCTCTTGATTAATTCTAAACCTAACCTTTGTGAAAAAGGGTTGGCTGTGCATAGTTTGAGGAGAGCAACTCCACCTTTCCTCATACGGTTGCAACTTGGTTGCCATAGCTATTGGTCCAGTCTGCGGACTGTGTTTGTGTTAGTGGTGAGCTGGTGAAGGAGCCATTCCACCTCCGAAAGATCAAGCAGTGCAGAGTGAAGGAGCAATCTTACCTTTCTTCATTATGTGTGACAAAGTGAAACTAGGGTGTCGTGGAAGGATCACATTAGGCTAGGATTTAGTAATGATTATCTCAAGATTCTAGTGATACCTACACCACAGGAGAAGGGAGGAGACGACGGGATTACACCATCCGAACTTTCATAAACAAACTCTGTGTTGATTTACTTTATGCATTTATGTTTGTGATATGATTGTTTTACTTATTGCATAATCATCTCATCATTTCACTCAGCAAACACTAGATACTGAGTCAGCACAAAACTGATACATAGGAGGTTTAGATCTTTATTGACACATCTATTGCACAAAAGGCTTAATCTTATCCGCTGCAAGATAATCCAGTTATTGCATTAGCAAAACTGAATTAACTAACTCCTTACAAGTGTAAAGGACAGGAACAAAACTGAGCTGAGCATCAGTTTGAGTTTGGCAAAAACTCAGTCCCTGGGGTACTTTCAGTTTTGGGAAAGTTTTTGGTGACAAGTTTATTCACCCCCCCTCTAAACTTGTGTTAGCCTTTCCAAGGGACCAACAGTTTGTTAGTAGATTCCTAGCATATCTAATGATAGATTTGGTAGTACTATGTGATAGGCCGGCACCGCCTCCTGGCCCCCGACCGCCGAGTGAATGGGGGCCGGAGAGGGGTGGTGCGGCCAGGCCCTTGCCATCCGAACATAATCACTCTGGAAATGGGCTTTGAAAATAGGCCCACGATGAGCATAAGGGGGAGGAATCCGCCAGAGGCCCTTCACCCCCAACACTTGGAGAACACGGACCGACTACCCAGCGAGCCCGCTAAAGACATGTGATGGAAACTCAAGGATCCGCATCGCTTCCCGTTTACCGCGGCCCAACTATCCACCACAGATTTAGTCGTACTATGTCCTTAGTTGTAATTATGTTGAATATAAGTCGGTTCTCACCCTTTAAATAGGGCTCCATGTCACATTCATAAACTAAGTGGAATAGATGAAAAGCAAGGCAAAACTCGCCCATTTAGTTGCTATCTCTTTACTTACATTGCATCACCATTTACCACCGCTGAGTTCCTTAGCTCCACCTCACACCACTACTCTCATACACAAATCACAGCCGATATCCACCACAAATCATCCACTCGAACACCCTAGATAATGTCCACGTTAGCAGTTGGCTCTGTTACCGGGAAAGGTCAAGGTTTTCAGCCTGCTCCCAACGTACGGCTCATTCGCAGTTTACAGGATTTACAGCAGCTCCAAGAGGTTTCATCCTCTCCAAGCCACCCACGGTTTCTTCTCCGAAAAAGCTTTCAGCTCTCACTCGCTCGCGTCCAGATTTTCAAACTCAGCGTCGAAACCGTCTCAAGATAAGGTAACTTCCCCGATTTCTTGCACAAAATCACGAGTTTGCGTTTGAATCATCAACTTTCTCGTGACTTTGGTGTAAAAAAACTCACCGGAGTTGGCATCGTACGTTTCCTGGCCGGAAACTTCGTTCATAATTTTTGGTTTGTTGTTTGTCATTGCTCATCTACGAAAAGGGCTACGGACACATGGATTTGTCGAGTTTGCATCTTGATATATTGAAACTCTGGCATTTTCACGTTAAGGAAAAGAGCCAAGGTCACATTCGTTGTTTTAGCAGCTGTTATATTGTTATTCTAGCCTAGTCTTGCGCACGTTTGAAATCTTTGGGTAGTCAAGCAGAGTTCGTGTTCCTGCGTTGTGTTGTTACTTTGGATCTAGAAAAGAGCATATTGGAATCAATGGGATACTGGGATTTTTGGGACTTCACGCTTGAGAAATCGCAGTCGTTCCCTGAACTCCGGTATCCGTACACCGGCTCCGTCATCAGATCCGCCGGATAAGTCGTATTCGACAAAATCCCCGACACGCCGCCTGTGGCGCCCGCACAAAGCATAAGGTTGGTGAGTGTCGAACGGTTGAGAATCGTGGTACTTTTGGCATTTAGTGCGCATACAACCAATCGAGATTGACACGGCGGCAGGACACAGGACGCCGCTCATGTGCCACCTACCCCAGGAAAGGGGTCCACGAGGGATCTCCCCCGCCAAGATAACCTGGACACACGCTTGAGAATCCCACCGCAGGATGGGACAATTCTCAGCCGGATAGGTCAAAACTCAATGTCGACGCAAGGACTATAATAAATCAGAAGAGGTCCGGTTCTAGAGACAACATGGGGAATTCGGCTCCGAATCGCTCCGGACCCTCGTGCAGGAAAGGTATAGAGTAATTTTAGGGTTTTAGCGAGCTCATTAGAGGCGTAGCGCATGCTAAAACTAGTTTAGAAAGTGGGAAACAGATTCAGAGAGCCTTTAGCGTGCGCACTAGGGGGCGTAGCGCGCGCTATAACAGATCAGGAAGCAAATCCTGAGAGCTTTTAGCGTGTAGTGCGCGCTATACGCAATCCAGAAGCCAGACTGAAAATTCAGAGGGGTTTTAGCGCGTGCCATAAAGGCAATGCGTGCGCCAAAACCCTTTTTTTGGTGAAAAGTTGTGTTTAAGCCCTGAGACCAGTTTTGAATGTTGTTTCTTGATCTAATAACATTAAATGAACATGAACAAGCCATGATTAAGCTTCTGATGCGTTTAGTTTTGGGACCGAATGGATTCTTCATAAAACTGAAGTTCCGGACCGTCGGAAGAGCAAGATTGGTCTATATTTTGATGAGTTAGTATTCATCAATGTCTGTGTACGTGTTAGGATTTGTGTCTAGTGGTCTTAAGAGAGGCAGTGGAAGGAGTGAGAGAGTCTTGCTTGACAATACTTAGGTGGCAAGTTAAAAATTAATGGCAAACATACTTGTGTAGTTAAAAGACTAAACATCATGTCATTCTTGGTAAGACACGAGTTTATATCACGATGTGTGGTCGGTCAGTATAAAGTGAATAACTCCGTAAGTCTACCGTAATAGACTCCAGAGCGGAGGAACTTCGCCGAATATGTACACTATCGGGGCTAGCCTGTGGCTATTGGTGTGATCCACTTAAAAGGTTGCAAACGATACTTCGTGGTGAGTAGCACCATGCGTAGTGCCTTGAATGATGATGTAACAAAGATAAACTAAGCTAGAAACAATTAGGCACGACATGTTGATGAGCGGGAAGTGAACCCTGTGAGTTCGAGTCGGTCTCATAAAGATAATTTAATGATAATAAAAACCTTTCGTTGTAGAACTTAATTATTCAATAGTTTCTTCCTCTTTACTAAGTATCTATTTACTTATCTCAATTGCATGCTTGTTTTGTATGCTTTGGGGTAAAGATGAACACGTGGAATATAAATTCAAGATGACGTTTGATGGTGCTACTTATTGATGTTTTCACTTCTTCGCCTTATATGATATTCTAGACTATGTTGTTGTTTGACTTTCGAACATGTGGTACTTTTCTTTTGAATTTATGTTGTAATATCAGTTTGTATTTACCTTTAATACTTCGTACATTGCAAGACTTTGGAGATTCGTTGCCATGAGTTAAACTTTCTATCTTTAGTTCGATTTGTAATATATTTTTAGTAGCATTTATGATTTTAATTTACCCGAGTCTTTTTTGCTTTCGTTTGCTTTATTTTGATACGACGATGTAGAGGCTAATGTATAATATTGAATTTATTTAATATTATACATGCCGAAACTTCTCTCCCTAATAAGGACTCGGTATCAGAGAACGGGGCGTTACAATTTATAGAAAATTAGGGATAAGGACACAATCTGGAATATTTTTAACTAACAGGACAATTACATATTTTTATATAGGAAGAAGACAACTGCATAATTTTTATAGCGAGGTAAGAACAAACAGTTGAATTCAAAAATCAAATGAATCTCCCAATGAATCCAAAAATCAATGAATTTCGATAAATGAATTTTGACAATGAATCCCTAAAAATAAGTGAATCTCGACAATGAATTTTGAAAATTAGTGAATTTTGAGAGTGAATTTCGGCAATGAATTTAAATAAATAATTTCGAACACAAGTGAATTTCGACAATTGAATAAATAGTTTTGTCTTTACGCAAAAGTTTCAAAAACTCAGCCTTCTACTCAATCATTAAATATTTTTGTCCTTCTCCCTAATTCTCCCTACAATTTATTTCACAAACTAAAAAATTAAATATTAAATAAACATAAAAGCTTCGTAGTATCTCTCTAAAAACAAATACTATTAAAAGAAATATACGGTGGCATGGAAGGGAAGTGAGAGACACAAACACAAACACAAACACACACTCCAAAAAAAAAATTGAAAGCTTGAAATCTGGTAACGGAACATAACATTAAATTTTATAGATTGGCATTTTTGAAAATCTACTCGATCTGGCTAGAGAAAATTTGCTTTGACACTATCACCAACCTACATAAAATAAGAGTATTATTAGCAAGTATAAACGCAATCACAGAGGCTTTTTCCACCATCTATTCGACACTCGTAATGAACAACCCGACCGAAAAAGTTCTTCCAGCAAATCTCCACCAAGCATGCTACACTACCCCTGGTATTGCATTCACTTGGAAATGTTTGCGTGCAATCAGCATCGGCAAATCTTGTTATCTCCTGATCAACTACATATCAAATAAAAAAAAATTATATATTTAAAAAGCAATCAATTAAATGAAAATAATGTTAAATTTCAAAAATTCAACAAATTTACTCTGTCTGTAGCGTTGCTTATTCAAGAATTGCAAGAAAATGATACATCTTAATTACTTCTTTTTCGGAAAATGACAATAAAACCATTTTTCAAGCAGGAAAGGACGTGTCATCACAAAATTAAAAAAGAAAAAATGTAGGGAAGATAGGATTGTGTATAGTGTACCTGAACAAAGAAAAATAATTGCAAATACAAGAATAATGGAGATATGAAACTTGGCCATTGTCTTCAAAAAAATAAAAATAAAAATAATAATAAGAAGAAGAAGAAGAACTACCCGGATTTGTGTACAAGGTCTGGTATATATCATGGTTAATTGACTAGTAAATCATGGGCTTTTAGAAATAAATCTCGCCCAAGCACTTTTAGAAATAAATCTGTATCATTAGATAATAATATGGTAAAATATGAATATAATACTATTTTTAAGAGTTTTCCCTGAAGTAAATATTTCTTTCCTTTTAAATCGGTTATAAATAGATATTTCCAAAAAAAAAAATTGATACTCCGTATAACATAACAAAGAAATGAAAAAAAAAAACCTCTTAATAACATGTCTGCATTGAAAAAGCAATTATAATTTCAAACACTTGGCTTGAGATAAAAACGACATATCATATTATAAATTTAAAATTATTAATTTTTAAAATCCAAATAGGATTATGGTCAAAGGTCAATTTTTAGAAAAGTTAACGGGTTAGTACATATTAGTGTATAATTTTTTTAAATAGTGTAATAAATATATATATATTAAGTTTGAGGGTCAGTTGACCCAAATCTCAGTGAATGGCGCCGCCCGTCCGTCGTTGAGTAATTCAATCAAAATAATAAAAATAAGATTTTACACGCAACATATCTATTATCTAATCAAACGAGACCTCGAATTGAGAGTTCTTTATCTTCCCTCCCTTATTACGTAATGCAATCGGCTAAAATTCCGGAAGGCACAATTGATGTTATGTAGAAATTATGTAGACAATTTTTCTGGGGTGAAGAAAATGGTCATCGTCTCTTACACACGATCTCTTGGCCTATGATTTGCACACCAAAGGCGGAAGGGGGCCTGGGATTTAGAAATTTACGATCAATGAATATTGCCCTCCTCGGCAAGCTTGTCCTGAAACTTCTTGTTGATGACACGTCTCTTTGGGTTCGTGTGGTGGTCTCGAAATATGATAATCCATCTCTTCCCCCTAAAACGGATGCGTCGCCAACTTTAAGAGGCATTTGTGCAGCTGCCTACTCCCTACTTGAAGGATTTCAAGTGAATAATGGCATTATTGTCGGAATGATGGAGATAAAAACAAATACACCGTCAGCACAGGCTATGATTTATTACGTGGAATATATACACAACCACCAGAAGACAACATATGGCGAGATATTTGGAAGCTAAAAGGCCCGATGAGATTGAATTTTCTTTTATGGCAGGCTTCCCATAATGCTCTTCCTACGTCGAGCTTGTTGTTCAATCAACAATTGCCTCATCCTTGACATGTAATATTTGCATAGAGAGTGAAGAAACAGAGTTACATGCCTTATGCGACTGTTGATGGTCCAAGCAGATATGGCAGCAGTTATTGACTCGAGAAGATTGGCGAAATATCTCTTAAGAACAAATAGCAGCCCACGGGATTACGACTAATCTGCGGACAAGCTCTCCAAAAGTTGGCTGTACGACAAACTTTGTATGGCATATGGTACCGGAGAAACAAGATTATGTTTGATCTGGAGGCTACTCACCCTCCGGCACATGTGTTCATCATAAAGTCCATCCGACAAGCGAGAGACCTACGACTTGTTTGGGACATCAATTAGTTTGCCACAAGATTTCTCCTAGCACTATTTCGATGTAGTTTGTCATTATTGTTGTCTTTTCTTGATATTTGGATGGTGGTATTCCACTCTTAGTAAAATCAGATCGTTTAGATAAAAAATAATGAGACCTCGAATTCTTATTTTGGAGTCTCTTTCCCGAAGATAATAAGAAGAAAAATAGGGTGCTTCTGCAAAGAAGTGGGGAGATTATTACTCTGCCTCATAGCGGGGTGGATGAGGTTTTTTTTAACTAGGACTACTAGTTGAAATGAAGACCGTGTACAAAAACCTTGACCACAGAAGCCTTGGATGGGCCTACCTCCATCCCTAAAGGAACTGTATGAGGCGGAAGCTCCACGTATGGTTTTGAAGTTAAGCCTTTCCAACAATGGGGCCTAGGGACTGATATGATAATTGGTTTAAGTAAGGCAGCCAGCCAACTACTGACACTTATAGGGATTAACGTGTGGACTGGCAAGGATACTGATTCTTGCTTTCTGCTACTTGCTTTCGTCTCTAGTGACATAAATCCCTTTAACGAGTGGCTTCACACCGGCATTACCTTCCATTTGATGATTGTCTAAACTTTAGATTCATAAGTGTCCAATCTCTATGTATTGATATCCACACAAACTTGAAAAATATGCCTTAAAAAAGGCAATTATTTGAAATATAGACTTTAAAAGCTACATTTGTAACATATGCTCCAAAAGTGTTTCATGACGCACTTGTTGCGGATTCGCCACGGGTTATCTGTGAAATTGTCACGAAATGCTTTTGAAGCACATGTCTTAATGTTATCTTTTGAGGCTTATTTTTTCAAATAATTGTTTTTTAAGAGATATTTTTTTTCAAGATTCCCTAAATTATTTACTCTGGAACCCTGTAAGAATGCTGACGCAAAAAAGTGGACGGTTAGATCACGGTTTTTCCTCAAAACCAATGCCTAAAACATGGAAAGAATACAATTTTTGTCATACATTATTGGGTAAGCAACATTATTTTTGTGCTAAGAATGATTTTTGGGGTCTTTAGCTGATTCTTACAATATTGATGATGGGTGACGATGATAGATGATATTGATTCTTACAATATTGATGATAGGTAACGATGTGCAGCGCCGCTCGGTCGGTCGGGTCGACCGACTCATGCGGGCCGGGCTGGCGGTGAGGCCGTGGATCGGGCCGGAGCCCTATACACTATTTGGCGGCTGGGCAAGGCGGGTTTCGGGTCATGGTCATTCTTTCGGTCTATTCGCCTCTGTGCAGCCATGGCTTTGGCCGGTTTAGGCGGGTTTAAGTAGGTCGGGCCGGTCCGGTTTTTTTTTTTTTTTGCAAATTTAAAAATGTTAATAACTTTAAAAAAATGATAATAACCATTTACATAAAAAGATAATAAACATAATACATGTTTTAATAATACATATAAACATATAATACATGTATTTAATACATATAATCAAACATTTACGTTTTTTATTATAAGATAATATAATAAATGATAATAAACATAAACATATAATATTATCAAAAGATCATATTTTTATTAATCGTAAATAAAAATTACATTTACATAATACATTATTACAAGTTTACAACTATTGTTTACATAAAAAATTACATTATTACAATAAATTATATTATTACAACTTTACAACTATTGTTTACATAAAAAAATTACATTATTACAACAAAAAATATAAATAAATGGGCTTGGACCCGATTATTATAATAATCAAAAATTACTTCTCAATTCCATTGGATTTTTGGTAGTAACTAGTAAGTAGTAAGTGCTAAGTATATCGGGGTAGAATTGGGTTTTGGCATTTGGGTAGTAAATATGTGGAGGTAATAGGTATGATGATTGAGTTTTTGGTAGTAACTAACTAGTATGTAAGTATGTTGGAGACTTGCATGGGGTAGTATATTTGAGTTTTGGCTCTTTTGGGTAGTAACTACTAACTAGTAAGTATGTAACTATGTTGGAGTGGAGGTGGAGGTATGAATGTAATAACTAATAAGTATGTTTGGGAGTTAGAACTTTGGGCCTTGGGGTAATTTAATTCAATGGAATGGAGGAAGTATGATTTTGTAAATTATAATAATTAGGTCGCCACGATCTCAAAAGAATCAAAGCCCACGTAGTTCTGTGTCACTTACCTTGGTCATTGGATGGATTGGTAGATGGTTGGGCTTAGTCTTCATAATAATCATTCGTTGATGGAGATCCTGATCCGGATGTTGTGTATTCTAACCACGGATCTTCTTCGCCGCTTTTATCTTCTTCGAACTCCATGTCTTGTGTCCGCTCATTGGCTCTTTCCCAATCCTCGCTGCGCACACATATCTTGACCGACTCGGTGGTCAAACTCGTCCGTAGTCGGTGACGATTCTTCTACCTCGAACTAAATGCGCACTGGACGCAATAAAGTAGAAGCTGGAATAACAAGTATATCCCTATATTGCGGTTAAAATGGGCCAGCTGGTCTCTTTACTACGCCAATATTGTAAAATATTAAAGTTATCTTCGCCAATTATATCATCGTTGTTTAAATAATTATCAATACGAATCTTATGCTCGATGTTATGGAAGTTGATTTACTTTTACTTTTACCTAATATACTTCCTAAGGCACCAAATCTATCGCTTTTAGGTGGACGACCACTAGTACTAGCGTCGTGGTTTCTCTCAAAGATAATATATATCATATAATTTAACTAAAATATTATAACACTCCGTTACATATTTGTCAACGCCAAAATCATTATTTCTAAAAATGAATAATATGTAATTAATAAATCATAAATTTTCTCTTCTAAGTCCGGGATCAAGCATAATGGGCAATACCATATATGTGAGGAAAAGTTTTTAAATATGCTAGCCATTTAGTCTTTATAGATTGAATGATCGCATTTAATTCATTTGTTAACCAAGTACAACCACTTACAAAGCAGACATTATTTGACAACATTCTACTATAACCGAATGTACATTTGGTTCATAAATCAATGAAAAACTTTTGTTGCTTTATGAAATTTTTCAAAAGAGTGCAACATTTTTCAAAGAAGTTGCCAAAGTTCCGAGTAATACGAGTAGTATTACCCTTGTTTATCATTTCTTCATTAAAACATGTACTAATTACATCTTTATATTTTAAAACCTCTATAAGCATGTTGTAGGTGGAATTCCACCGAGTTTTACAATCTAATGAAAATTTACGGGGCCTTAAACCGCTTTGAGAACAATAATTTTTAAATCTTCGCTAACAACATTGCCACTCAGATCTAAACGATTTTAAAATAGTTCTTATTGGTTCTAAAACTTCGATATGTTTGACAAACCATCTTGGACGCACAAATTTAAAATGTGTGCACAACAACGAACATGTAAAAGTGAACCTTCAAGTAACAATGGTAAATGTTCTTTCATGTATGGTATTGACGCTGTGTTTGCGGATGCATTATCAAATGAAATTGACAAAATTTTATTATATAATTTAAAATCTATTAACGCTTTGTTTAATTCTATTAAATATATTAATAGCACTGTGAGACTCACAAATAGATCAAAAGCAATAATTCTTTTTGTAAGTTATATGAGGATCGCACTAAATGTGCGATAATACAAATATAATCCTCATATTGGGAGATTTCCAACAATCACTTGTTAAGGAAACACGGCCCTTATAGTTGGAAAACATTTCTATTAATTCGTTCTTCATTTTTTCATATTGTTTTTTCATTGTTGTTTTAATTACTTTTCGTGAAACGGCTGAATATTGTGGATTTAAAGACATTTTATTAAATTCTTCTAAAGCGCGACTTTCAAATAAGTGATTAAATGGTTTTTCTTCAATTGATATATAACGAGTCATGCGGTCAATCATATTTTGTCTATCATAAGTAAAAGGCATACCTCCCCCGGGATTTTGAGACATGTACCCCCCGAGTTGGGTTTGAGAGCC
Organism: Gentiana macrophylla; assembly: GCA_026214975.1. NCBI lineage: Eukaryota > Viridiplantae > Streptophyta > Magnoliopsida > Gentianales > Gentianaceae > Gentiana > Gentiana macrophylla. Next base: position 71,366,242 of record CM047811.1, on the reverse strand, counting down.
ATGACCGCCATCTTGTATTATCCGCTTCTCATTAGCAATGTATTGTATACCATGCTCTTTTTTGAGATGCCGAGTTTGCGTTCCGTTGCCTTGACCCCGAATCCACGACAATTCTTTCGTGACTCCTCTCTTCCTCGCACACTAAACAAATAGTTTTAGTTCTTTTAATATTAGGGTCATCACCTTCCCTTTGTGGTAGATCATGAATTTCAAAATATTTCCAAATTAATGATTTCGATTCTTTTTTATCGCCGGGAACTGTGGAAGAACTTGGTGTTTCCTCCAAGGGTACTTCGGCACTACCACTAGGACCACCACTACCACTACCACTACCGGCACCGCCACCTAACAAATTAAATATGGTGATTAAAACGAATTTAAAATAAACAAAAATAAATTAAAACAAATTAAAACAAAAATAATTGATAGATACATACCAAATTGTTGAAATTGTATGGCGTCGAACCGTAACTCGAATTCGAAAAAACTTGTACATCTTGTGAGTCGAATACGGGAATATCACCAAAAATTTCACACACGAAAGCTTGTCCAAAAATATTATTCATATTTGTAGATAGTAAAGACTAGAGAGTATAAAGTAGTATAAATTTATAAATGAGTAAAGAGTATAGTATGAATATATGATAGAGTAATTTAATATTGTAGTAGTAAATTACAATTACTAGTAAACTAGTAAGTAGTAATTAATATTATATAAGATAATATGAAGATAATAATATTGAGAATTTGAGAATATTGAGAATATTGAGAATGATAGAGATTTGAGAGAGAGAGTGTGAGGAGAATGAATGATATAGAGGGGTATTTATAGGTGTAGAATGAAAGTGTGGGGGGGGAATTCAAAATTCAAAAGAGGGGGAAAGTGTGGGGGGGAATTCAAAATTCAAAAATTCAAAAGGAGGGGGAGGGGCAAGGGCCGGGCGGGGTCAAGGCGGTTCAGGGCCGGGTCAAGCGGGCTGGGTTGCGGCCGGGTTGCGGGCCGGGCCAGGCGGGTCACGGGTTAGGAAGCTAGGACCGGGCACGGCCCTAAAAATTCCGGTGGGGCGGGTTCAGGGCGGGTTAGGGCTCGCAAAACGGGGCGGGTCCGGGCCGGGTCGGGCTAGCCCGGTCCAAATGCCACCCCTAATTAGCGCCACTATCGAAATCGGGTTGTGAATCAAGTAATTAGGGCTTTGAGAAGATAACCTAGTTACTTTAAAAGAGTAGTATAAAATAGATTATAGTTGAGCCAATGTGATAGGCTGCCTACGTATCTAGAGACTCTGTGATCAATCTATTAAGTTGTTCTGAATTATGAGGATGATGATCTATTTATAGAGTTCCTTCATGATGGAAAGAGATTGTTTTACCAGTTTTGTCGTGGTTTATGACATGGAGGTGTTATGATGGAAATCATGGTGTAGTCATGGCCCTGTGTGCATGAATTATGGGTTTGTTATGACATCATAGGTGAATGCAACGTTGATTGTATACCTGCTACATGAGTTCGTTGAAGACTCGTACCGAGCTGTGAGTCTCAGGCCGATGTGAACCTTTACCATGTCGGTGGTTCGAGCGGGTATTTATCTTACCTTGTACTAATCATATAAGACAGAGGACAACCTACGTCATGTCGATGGTTAAGGGGCGGACCTGTACTTTATAAAGTCTACATCACCTAGACCAATGCATGGTCAAGGCCCAATGTCGAGTTGATCCCATTATGCCTATTTTGCTTAGACGGCTTATTCTAAATCTTTGAGTGTCATGTGCATGTGGTCGGATCATACCCATGTCAAAGCCCCTCAGACCTGAGTTCGGATGTAAATCGTATGTTAAATTTGTTTGATGGTGGCATGGCATGAGGATAGAAGTTGTAGCTCGACCATTTCTGACATTCGTGACATATGGAAACTTGAATTTGAAAGTCGAAGGGCTGATTGTGTATCTTGAGATATCATGATTACTTTCAAATCTCATGGATCCCAAGAGCGGTCCACATTTAGATTGTTCAGCTGGTCATTGATCAAGAAGGACCAACCAAGATTAAATCTATTCGGAGAAGGGGCAAGACCCTTTTTGGCTTTCCTTCAGTAGGAGAAATTGAATCTGATTCCAAGGATTGATGATTCAAAGAAGGGTCATAATAGAATACCCCGCTGCAGAGCTCGGAGATGAATGAACAGTAGGAGCAAGAGAAGCTCCATCAGAATATGAGCTCCCTCTCATATCAGAGAAGCTCATTCTGATATGTGACCGTATGCTTCCAAAGAATCACCTTTAGACATGAGGACAACAAGAACCTCATCATATATGACAACCACATGAACATAAGTCTCCTCATCAACTCTCCTCCTACAGAAGGACTATTTCCTTCCCTAAAACAGGAAGACCTCATTCTCTTAGGACTTGATGACCCGAGAGAAGAATATGAAAGAGAGTGCATTTCAGCTCGACTAAGAGCCACATGTTCCTTGGACCCGACCTGAACAACAGGATAGGTCAGAACCATAGATGGCACATCCGACCTGACTTTAGCAGTATAAGTTGCTCTTTTAAATAGAAGTCCTAATAGCATGAACTTCCAAATACTCGGATGCATAAGTAACAAAATGTGTGGGTGCAGCTCTCGCACTTGGTGTTATAACAGTCTGAACAACGGCACCAACAACCGCGGTTTCAGCAGCTCTCTGACTAGTATTGGAAATAGAAGCTCTCAGAGTACCACTTGTGCTGCCCCAAACGCTGGACATGAAAGTCACTGCAAAAAGAAGAACACAAGGAAAATATGAGAAAATGCACAAAGTAGAGAAATACAAGAAAAATGCAATTACAAAAAACAAGATCAATAAATGTCCTACATCCACTTTTGGACTTTGCCGAATGGATTTATAATATTTAGGGCTGAAACTCTCTAGTTCGGTGTGATGGCCCGGCACCCTACCACAAATTTTCGGTGTGGGAGCGGCCTGCGAAGCTCTCGCCGCGACTTCAGAACATCACTAAAATCCTCAAATAAAGAAGTCCATAAAGATATTCATATAATCCTCAAATGATTTATAACCATTTCATAACTAGTTCCATCATTGGACTACAAAGGATTAATTATAACCTTCTATCTAATATGTTGGCTCAGCGCCATCTGGATACCAAATAATGACATCACTCTCATCATCATTTCTATCTTCTAGTCATCCACTTGGAATCCACTCGAGGTAACTGGTGGTACCTGTAACACTGAAAAAGGTTTCGCGAGAGGTGTGAGCTTTTAAACTCAGTGAGGTTCAGTGTGTGCATAACGTGTAGCTTTCACAAACAACTACAGTTGAATACACAGAGCGGATAAGCACATTTATATATACAATAATATGTATATAAGCATTCATGGCCACACAAGGGTCAAAGATCATACCAGACAACAGATATAACCAGACACCTACCTTGTAACCCCTCAGAACTAGATGAAGCTACCTCACACTCCAATGCCGATATAAACGGCCAGTCATAATTGCAGATGTCCGGAACATCCGCCAGAGCCTTCAGTCTCACATGGCTAAACCTCCTAACCACGCTTGACCAAGGCAAAACAGGAATAGGAAATGACCAAGTTGTCATCCCAAAGCTTTCCCAACCGATCATGTCCCCACCTACGGGCCCCAGTAACAGTCAGCCAAATTGGCACACCATATCACTATTTTTGTTAGTAGCTATTACAGCATCACAGACTCACAGTATCACATAAACAGTAGTTAAATATCATGTATGTGATATTACAATTAATAACGCGTTTCAAAGAGTAAGATCACACGTTCTACAAATGTCAAGACTGCTTTTACGACACATATTAAGCAAAGTTATATCATAATTGGCTTGCTTTATGGATACAAACACGATACAGGCTACCATATTAACAATTGAAAATCATGTATAATAACATATAAAAACAAAAAAGAACCTCACAGTGTATCAACCGAGCTTTACAATATGGTTCTACAGCAGTTCATCTTGCATCGCCGTTACTCAGATGATATAATATGTTTTCTTTTTACTATACTGAACATATAACATAGCCGGCTTTTAATAGCCATTTTACATATTAAACTTAAACACTAAGCAAGACATAAACCAACCCCCACCATATTTGTCACGATAAGGATTCACGTGCATCACATGTGACAAGGTGGTGGTGAAGGAATTCATGCAAGTATTAAGTAAATCTGCTAGGTAATTTAGTTTACATCCCGAATATACATGCATGTTCATACCTAGCTATATGTACATATATCTATCGATGTAAATCATAGTATACTAACATATATTATACCAACACATATTTATATATACACATACAACAAATATTATATATATTCTCATATATCAACACATTATATACGTAAGCACATATATATGTTACGACAAGTAACATAAATCCTTTTAAAGTCATCAGTTATCATAAAAAGAAATATTTAAATATAATAACCTAGACAACTAAAATCAACGTGAAAAGACATTATAAAATACAAGCATATATAAAAGTTAAAAATTTTGGGGCGTTACAATAATTCTCCCCTACTTAAAACAAGTTCGTCCGCGAACTTACACTCTTGATAACTCTTATAAGGCACTTATATATACTTGTCACGTCATATATGTTGAAATAGTGTCCTAAACCCAATCGGGTTGGATTGGATCCGACCGGGTCGGATCATTTCTACTATTTCTTTATGTTTGTACATATATTAAATGACATTTCTGTTATTATATATTTGTTCGTTTAACAAACCAATTACGATATTGTTATATGATAACGTCCTTAGTGTCAAACTGTGAAAGAGAAACCATGATAGTGATTATGGTTGATGAGATCTCGAATCACTTTAACAAGTTTGATACTTAAATGTCTCTAGTCGTTTGTACTATCAAACGGGACATTGATAGTACAATTAGACTAGCACGTATTAGATGTCTTCTATCTTATTGAAGGTAGGGATAGATCTCATCTATCAAAGTGTAGAGATACTTGGACTGTACGTGGACGTGTATTAGAGAATACGTACGTTAGACTGTCCCACTTACTTTATTAAGTGTCGCACTAAGTGGCGGTTGTGTAATTATCCTGAGACCGGAGTCTTCATGGCATCACGATGTGGATTGTCATACTTTGACACTATTGAGGTTTCCCCTAGCCATGGGACGATCATACGGTAGTGATTGGGTGTGATACTGAAGCATGCGTAGGATTCATGTTGTTCATCAAGAAATCGCGTACCCTGTTAGTAGGGGTGAATATCCGAAATGGCTTTCTTATAAGGATTGTCTTATTCTCGAAAGTCTTTGCAAAGTGGAAGTAATATGTTACTTCGAGAGAGTAGGATATCCAGATTATAAGATACGGTCGTTGATGTTTGACATTCGACATACGACCGTATGGATATTATTACAGCGATAAGATTCTATTTACACGGGAAATGTTTCACATGAAAGGTAGTATTCATTGCATTTGACTCTTCCGATGATTGGGGGTCACGGTGTGTTGCTAGACGCTATCCCGTGATCGTTAGGTATGAAGGGCATTTTCGTAATTTACACTTTGTGCCTACGGCCAACATATTCGGAAGCCTATCGGGTAACACACATAAGAACATCTAGCCGGATTAAAACGCGGTTATAGTGATAACCAAATAAGGAAAGTTTTATCTCGACTATAAAGTGTTATAGTGATATATTAATATGGTGGTATTTATTTATTATGAATAAATATAAGGGAGATTGAGGGAAAAAGGGCAAAAAAAAAATAACAAAATGAATAAATAGAACACACTCCTTTTTTTAGGTACAAAAAGGACAAAATTTTAGATGGACAAGAATACCTTTTTAACAAAAGGGACGCGCATATTTGTCCTTCCGCCTACGCTTCCAACTTCAGGTTTAGTTTTTTTTTTCAAGCACTCGTAACATTTGATTTATAACTCCGATCATAGAAATTTTTTCGCCAAAATTCATATTTTTTTTGTTCTTTAATTTGAGTCCAAATACGATACCCTTCGAACGTAAATTTTGAAAGCCGAAAAAAATATTTGCATTAACCGGAGCGTTATTCTTATAAACGACCGTAACTTTTGATTTAGAACACCGATCATCAAAATTGTTTCACCAAAGTTCATATTTTTTTATCTTCATTTTGAGAGCTCATTTGATACCTTTTCAACGTAGTATTTGAAAGCCGAATTTAATCGCAACGTTTACACTAACACGATGTCGATTACGATGTCGCTCATTTAAGGCTTAATTCAAGTGACTACTTCAGGGCACACATATCTGGCCCATATAAGGCTCATTTAAGGCTTAATTCAAGGGATAAAATATCATATCTCGCTCATATAAAGATCATATAAGGCACACAATATGAGTAACAATATCATATAAATCACACAATATCGATTACACGATGCTCGGTGACACGATGATCAGGCTCATTTAAGGCTTAATTCCAGTGACTACTTCAAGGCACACATATTTGGCTCATATAAGGCTCATTTAAGGCTTAATTCAAGGGTCACAATATCATATCTCGCTCATATAAGGCTCATATAAGGCACACAATATGAGTAACAATATCATATAAGGCACACAAGATCGCACACAAAGATCGTGAATACAATGATCGTGCTCAAAATGACTCTCCTTTCGGTATTTTGTTGCAAGGTCTATGTCCCAAGTCCTTGATATGAACTGAATGTCTTCTTACAGTTCAAGCACTCATATTTACTTCTTTTCAGAGCATGTTTCGATACTACTTTTTCTTTAGGATCATTTCTTTTAGGCCTCTTCTTGTTCTTGGGTTCAATCACATTTGACCACTTGTTCTTGGCTTCATAAATAGCTGCATTCTTAAAAAATCCTTCGAAAGATGTATCCGATTCGCCTTTTTCAACACATTCATCCAAATAGTAACCTGAATCAGAGCTTTCTTGCTTATTAACCTCTACTTTACTATCCATTTTATTAGTTTCTGGAGTAACAACTTGAACAACCCTCATAATTCCTCTCCTTACTCTTCCCATTGATCTATCTATCTATTTATGCACCAAAAAAAGTTAAAGCAAAAACTAAAGTGTGCCACTTTCTGACAATACATTACTAAAAGAGAGAAAAGAAAAAATATAGATCGACGTAAGTACCAAAGGAAGAAGATTAATTAAGATATGTAGAAAGCGAAAAGTTGTAGTACGGGTTGTTTAATTACTGATGAAATAGGTGAGGATCCGGCCGTCGGAGAAGCAGCCGACAGGCTTTCCCGGGAAGGTAACACCATAAAGCTGTTTTTTATGAATTGGCTAGACCCTTGTGAATGTTTCCCGTGTCAGCATACGAGTCTCCAAAAACAAATAATTTTGTAGCAACAAAACTATCTGGCTGGCTGTGGTGGTGCTGCTTGTGGTGGTGGTGGTGGTAGTGATGGCTGAGCGGCCGACGACCTTCCTTGTTGTCCAGCTGATGACCTGTTGCATGAATACCTACCAAACAATCAATTAATGATGAAAAAAATTCAAAAAAAAAAAAAAAAAGAAAAGAAGAAAGAAGAAGGAATTGCAAATTGGACCTGCGGAGAGGATTGTGAGAGGGATATGTTTTGTGAGAGAATAGGGGTATATTCATCCGATGGAATTTATTTGTCCTTAATGCAACTAAAAAATTGAAGCTGGATTAGTACTTAATTAGGGGGAAAAAGTGAACTATAAACTAATTTTTCCTAAATATAATACAAGATATTAATTATGTTGATTAATTAAATATACGTATAATGTATATGTACGTCGAAATATATTTGTGTATATTGATACATATGGATTTTGCAAATTAATTAATCGTAGCATTATATTAATTAAGAATATTCCGGAAGCCAATTAAAGGCTAAAGGTGGCGCCAATAATAGTGTATTATGATACACTTGGATTGTGCAATTGAATTAATAGTATTGCCATTTATTGATATTAGCTATTAATGACTATAGATTTACACACATGTGTGAATTGATTTATTGAAAATGTAATAAGATATATTCAATATGAGATATTGTCAATATATATCTTGGATATATATTTAATATAAGATATTGAATATTAATGAGATAAATCAATCAAATATATTTTCCTTATTTTATTAGAAAAATGTTTTCTTTCTCATCTACTAGGAAGCTTCTCCCAATCAAATTGGGATCTAAAAGTGGCACCCCAACACCTATATAAGAATGGGGTTGGCTAGCTTTTTTGTACATCACAATTCCAAGAGATCGACTAATAGTTTCTTGTAAAAAATAGAGAGCTTCTTAGAGAGAGATTTTGAGAGAGAGAAAATGTCGGTCTAGCTACCGAGTTTTTCTAGTAGCAATCCAATGATGAATTCCGGCGGGTTGTTCTTGCATGTGGACTAGCGGTAGAGGACAAACGCTTGGGCGGCACCGTGCACCACTACTCTTCTTAGACGGTCAAAGCGTCGATCTTTTAGATCAAGCAAGGTAACCACCGTCTACTACTTATTTGTTTATTGCTTAAACGAAGATGATCTTGGGTCGATAGGACATAAATTTTAAATTCCGCTACGTTCCCACGTAGATTTCCTAACAATGGTATCAGAGTGAGCTTCGAGCTTAAGCAATAAGCATGTTAATTTGCATAGTTAATTTTATCGTTTAAATCACATAATTAAAAGATGAAAGATTTTTGATTCGCAAAACGATGGACGAAAAGAAAAAAAAACGAGATCGGGTGGTGCTCGACCGACTGGCGGCGGCACTACCATTGGCGGCCGGTCGGCGGCGGCGGCAGCGACAAGGCAACCTGTTGCTGGCGTCGGTTGACTGGTCAAAGGTGGTGGATCTCCAAATTTTGTTTTGTGTATTTGGGATTCAATATGGTTCATAGCTGTGATTGACATCTCTTTATTTAGTTTGTGTCATGTGCTAAGTAATTGTTCAAATAATTTGGCCCATTGGGATGCCACATGATATTAAAATAATATTAGCATTTCCAAACTTTGTTTTGAATAGGCCTAGGCCCTTTTCAAATATTTGATTTGGAAAAAGACCTAGGCCTAGACCCTTTTAAAAATTTTGATTTTAGAAAGGGCCAAGGTAGATGCCTTTAGGTTAAGGAAAACCAAAGGCATCCTTTTTTTTTATTAGGAATCAAAAGGAAAGAAACTAAAGAGACCTAATTTTAATTTTGATTTATTTTTAGAATAGTTTTAATTAATTAAAATTAAATCGTTTATTTTATTTTGATTTAAAAATCATTTAATTAATTAAATGTTTATTAGTTAATTGATTGAATAAAATTATTTGATTGATTAAACGTTAATTAGTTAATTAAGACGCAAGTAGTTAAATTTTAATTTTATCTTCTTCATAAGATGTTATCGTATGGATTAGATATAATATGATTATATGGACCCCGATTGATCATGGACTCGACCAATAGGATATATGTGAATGATTTAATTTTTCTGTTGGTTTCAAAATTGTCCTAGGCCGTTATGAAGAACGTGACCTAGTTTATTTTATGTATTATCCCATTCCCGTTAGCTCCCTCCGTGTGCGGCGGGTGTATTTATTTTATTAGATAAAATTTATGTAACAAGAATGGAGCGGAAGATGGTGACCAAAGAAAGACGAAAATAAAGATCTCATTGGAAAATGGAGCATTAAAGATCCTATTGGCGGTTGCAGCTACCTTTAGATTGTGACCCGTGGTTTCGTCAGTTTGTATTCGAAACCACACTTAGGAAAAATCCATGATCATACCGGTTACTTTACGCATTTATTTATTTTGTGTTTGTATTCATTTCATACGATACGATAGATGCATGACTAGGCACGATCTAGATAAATGCGTAGGATGTATGTCTATAGAGATAGATATATTTTTGATGAGACCATAATTAAAATTAATTAAGTGAATTAATTTACATATACTTTCACCTCAAAAGAATCAAGTCGAAATTGCCTCCCCATATTATAATGACGGTGAAAATCCTTTGTTCGGATCCAACTCATCAGCCAAAGCAGGGGGTTGACCTACCTCAGGTATATCGTCAGTATCGAGATATGATCGTATGAGATCTCACGAATATTGGGGTTATGACTTGTCTAAGAATTCTCTCAGCCACCAGCCAAAGCGGGGTTGTTTGGATTTTAGAGGCAAGGGTTTGACTATTTTAATAAGATGAAAATTGTCAAAGAGTTGACTAGTCAAACAACAAGATTCGTATAAGATACGATTGACAAAGAGTTGTCTACCTATTAGACTATTTTCGGCCCACTAGCCAAAGCAGGGGGTCGCGGTAGTTTAATGGGATCTTGTCCACTAAAGAATTTTTTGAAAAATTCTTGAAAGTCAATTGGGAGTAGATGACTAGTGGGAGTAAAATCATAAACCAAAAGACTATTTTTGATTTTGCATGTATAAACAACAACACTCTTTTATCTTTATTTTATGTTGTAGTTTTTAGCAAGATTTTATTTCTATGTTTTTAATTCCAGTGTAAAACCAAATTATGACTGTTACCTTTTGAGAAACTTTATCAAGTATGGTTAGGTAATTTTAATCCTTTTAAAATAAGATAAATGACACGAGCAACCCCGTTATACTAGTTAGAGACAAGAAGACTACATATTTGATGGAATGCTCCATGAGTTTAATTATTAATGGAAACGGAAGCTCATGATTAAATCACTTGAAATAAGTTTCAACGAATTAATCATGCATTGGATACGATCCGATATGATCATTCTGTCATACGATGACAATTAATTCAAACGTTGGATAAGAATGACCGCATCAAATTTTGGAAAGGTTATTTTCAAAATTGTAAGATTTAAGTATCGACTTATTTCTTTAATCATTGATTGAAGGTTAATTAAATAGTTCATGTTTTCAATATGATTCAAAAGGCTAAATAAGCTATCTAATAAACATTGGATTTTCTTTATGAAAGGAAATTGAAGACATAGCTCTTGTGATTTTTCTTTCGTCTTGTGAAGACTAAAATAAGAAATATTTTACAAGTGTTTAAAGGATTAAAAAGGAAAGTTAGGGCATGTGCTTAAAATAAGAGATCTTATCAAAGTCTCTATTCTAGGCAAGTGTGTTGAGACAAATCTATCTAAATTTAAGTCAACTCTTAGATATATGATATCTTACGAGGGTGATTGAATTAGAAAGATTAAATACGGAATACACGAAGAGTGAAGCAAACGTTGCAACATTTTCGGTTTTGTATTCTGAATCCAGTAAACTGAGAAAGGAACTAAATAAAAGTTATTGTGTTCCGGTACTTATGAAGAACACGAGTTCAATTGAATGTTAGGATTTAGTAGACATATTCAGTTGTAAGGAATAAATGTTATTCCGATAAAATTGAATGGTCACTGAATCTGACATGCCAGATTGGTGTCACTATATAGTTGATATAGGTGATGAAATCTCAACTAAGTATTTGTATGGTTGTTTTCTTTAATGTTTGTGGTTGTTCTAGACATAGTCTCTGAGGAGGGGAATCGTGTGATCATATGTCATTCTGATAACGTCTGAACCATGTGATTATGAATCATATGGGTAATACGTATCTTATCTGAGGTTGACTAAAATACCATTTTATGAAAAGGGTTATATGATCTAGAAAATTGCCTAAAGCCTAAACATACTTATGTTTGTTGGCTTGTGACAATTAATGCCACAAATAATATTATTGTTTATTACTCTTTATGACTAATTTTAGAAATAGTAAAGTGTACTCATTGAAGTACGGAATTCGGAAAGGCCCGAAAGGTTCGAGCTAGTTCAAATATGAGATTGATGAACTACTTAGGAATTAATCTTCAATTAGATTGAAGCAATTAATACCTGAAAGAAGTTTCAGAAGATGTCTAAAAAAGGAATTAAATTCTCCATAGAAGGATACAATTTTGGGATACCCGCTTAGATCGTGCTTCTAAAATGGAAATAACACTTTATACGATAAAGGTGTGACGTAAGCCATGCAAACTATCCCTTACCCGTTTTGGGATAGTGCCCTTATTCAATACATATACTTAACCGAGTTCCAAAGAATAGTGGTTGAATAAATTCCATATCAGATATGGAATCAATGACATCAAATCCATCTTAACCGATGATTTAGGGTTATCGTGCTTCTAGCGAACATGCAGTGTCTGAAAGGCTTGGAGTCTAGTATGACATATGCAGTTATGTGGGATATCTTAGCAAATACGCTAGATATGGGAGTAAATAAGATCTCAAAAGAGTTTGACAACCACAAAGAGATATTCAACCATTGGAACGTGAGCATGCACCGTATAGCGATAAGGTGCAGGACACTGCTTAGTGCACAAAAGTATTCTATGAGTATGCAGATGACCACACGCCTGAAAGGGCTACTGGTATATTCATCTTGAAGAATGAAGATCTCACGACTTATATAGGAATACTTATGTTAGACATATTTTAATTTAATGATGAGTGCCAGACTAGCTGTTATAGAGCAAAGGCAAAAAGATATCTAGATTGAATGTATAGGTTTGCTAGAGTTTGATCTTTGTATAGGTTTGATCAAACAAGCACTGTAAAGAGGTCAACTGACTTGATCAGTAGACCCATCTAGGTCAGTAGAGTGTCAAGGACCTGCTGATGGTTGAAGGCTGAGGGTTCAAACTCAGTAATACAGGCTGAGGGTTCAAACTCAGTAATGAAGGCTAAGGTATCAAACTTAGTATCAAAAGTCAAGGATCAGAATTTAGGGAAGTCTGTGATGACCTAAACTGATCACATATACCTTGTGTAGAAGGTCTAAGTTCCATAAAAGTAAAATGGTGATTGGAACTTAGTTATGGTCTAAAATGGTGTACTCTAACTTCATAATAAAAAGTTAGATGAGAAGCAGTCGGCGGAGCTGCTTATAAAACACAGTAGACTAAAAGTCAGCTGACCATACAAGTACATCAGCAGACTTATGAACCAGGTATCTGCTGAATGTAAAAGTCAAATTAATCCAAGTTTTTCTGGAAGATTAAATGGATAAGGATGAATTACAAGCAGTGGATTAATCAGTCAATCAATGGCCAAGATGAGAGAAACATTGTAAGGATTTCAGAGCTATATCAAATGGAATTAAATCATTGGTTGACAGACTGGACTGTCAGAAGGAAACCGACAGTGTCAGTAAGGTACAACAGAGGGAATTTCAGGAATATTCAGAAAATCCTATAACAGTTGTATTTGAAATTCAAATTCAAATCATAGGATCTACACTTATAAGTAGAGGACTCCTGTTTTAGATTGCACAACCAAGAAAAACACAAGAATACACATGAAGGAACTAAGTTTTTTAGCAAGAAATTGATCAAGGTGCAATCTTACTATGCTGATACTATCTGAACTTTAACTTACTGATCAAGGATTTTCTTCAAGTGTTTCTGCAATCAAGTTCTATCCAGTATACACACTTGAAGACTACAAGCTGTTAATCTTTTCATCCTGATCAAAAGCTTGCTGAAAGCTGAATCACTTTCTTGATTCAACCCCTTCTTTTTCAAGAAGAACCTGACAGTGAAGCACTGCTAAGGACTGTTGTGTTTTGTGGTGGAGCTGGTGAAGAGGCAATCCTACCCTTCAAAGACCAATAGAATACTTAGGAGCAGCAATCCTACCTGTTTCTAGTGTTCAGTTTGTGAAGCCATACTCATTGGTCAAGGACAAATAGTTTAGGGATTTTTGTAACAGCTACATCAAAATTCTCTAGTGAATTTCCTCTAATATCACAGGAGAAGAGTGGACTGACATGATTACACCACCTAGAACCACTATAAAACTTGCCTACTTTACTTTACTGCATTTATTTTCTGCAATTTACTTTATCTGCATACTTATCACATCAATCTACTGAACTAGCAACTGAATCACACTACTGAATATCCAATACTTATTATCATCTTTAAAACAACAAGTAACAAGGCTTAATCTAATATATTCCACTGCAACATATTCAATAGCTTCAATAGTCAATAGACTGCTGAAAGTCAGCAGACTGTGGAACCCTGCTGAGTTTGTCAACTCCAAAAAGTTTTAAGTGTTAAGTTTATTCACCCCCTCTAAACTTAACCAAAGTCTTTTCAAGGGACCAACAATTGGTATCGGAGCAGAGCTTCTGTTCTGAAGTAATCTTACTTGTTGTGCTTGTGAAAAATCTTTGAAATTTTTTTCAAGTTTTTGCATCATGATTAACAACCAGTATGCAAGGACAATGTTGATGTGCTCTTTAGATCGTTTTGATGAGTATAAACGTCGGATGCAGGCTTATCTAGCTGCAACTCATGATGAGATGATGGATGTACTGATTAATGGACCAATGGAGATCACCAAAGTCATAACTGTGGATTGTCTAAATCAAACTGTTCCAAAGACAAAGAGTGAGTGGGGTGCTGAAGATAGAAAAAGGGCAAATATGAACAATATTGCTATTGATATCATCCACAAAACTTTAGATAGCAACATGTACATGAAAGTGAAAGATTGCAAAACTGCCAAAGAACTATGGGAAAGATTGCAACTTATCTGTGAAGGCACCGATGCAATCAAAAAGAACAAGATCAGTGTGGCCAAGAAAAAGTTTCAAGAGTTCAAGATGAATCCATTGAACAGATGGAATCTAGGATCAATGCAATTCTGGAGGAACTCACCCTGCTGAATGTTGTTTATACAAAAGAAGATATCAACACCAGGATTCTCAAATCTTTACCTACAAAGAAGTTTGGGAAATGAAGGTTGCTGCAATGGAGGAGTTCAAGAGACTACATGTGGAAGACACCTTCAAACTGTTTTCTGATCTCAAAGCTTATGAATTCAGCAAGGATCATGTTGCAAGTGCTGAAAAAGAGGCAACAAAGACAATAGCATTGGCTGCTGCACATAAAGAAGAATCATCAAGTGTTCAAGATGATGTGCTAGATGAAATGCAAGAGCAAATAGCCCTACTGACTAAAAGAATAAGAATGATGAAATCTGGAAAAACATTTCCAAGGAATTCTGGCAAGCAAACAAGTGAGAAAAATGATGAATCAAAGAAGGATCATGACTTTCTGTGCTTCAATTACAAGAAACCAGGACACTTCAAACCTGACTGTCCTGAGTTAAAACAAAAGAAGGATCCTGACTACCTATGCTTTAACTGCAAGAAGCCTGGACATTTTAGACCTGACGGTCCAGACCTGCGGAAGAACAAAGGTCAGCAGAGGAGATCTGGTAGAAAAGCATTGGTTGCTGATGATGAATTTGGCTATGAAGTAGAATCTGAAAAAGGAAATGAATCAGATGACACTGCTCTCATAGCACATATGGATGATTATGCTTTCATGTCTTATATGGATGAAACTGAGGAGGTATACAACTCTGTATCTATTAATACTTCTGCTGAAAGTGACTGTGAGTCTACTGGTGGTTCCAATCCAAAAATTTCTGACAATGAAGAACCTCTAGATGCCCTCCTTAATCAACTGAGGGTAATACAATCTGGTTATGAGATTGTGAAGGCTGAAAGAGAAGCACTTCAAGCAAAAATCCAAAGATTGAATGC
Organism: Gentiana macrophylla; assembly: GCA_026214975.1. NCBI lineage: Eukaryota > Viridiplantae > Streptophyta > Magnoliopsida > Gentianales > Gentianaceae > Gentiana > Gentiana macrophylla. The sequence continues at coordinate 71,350,615 of CM047811.1, read as the reverse complement.
TGAATGAAGAATTCTCGAAGGCAAGGAAAAGGATTATGAATAGAATCAGTATATGTCTGCTTTGCTGCCAGCGTGGCAAATCGAATCGCTACACAATCTAGTTCCACAACTGCATTCAAATCTAGGAAGCCTTATGGTGATAGAACAGGCCTTGGATTTGACACTCAACAACCTTCTAAGGATGGATCAAGTAAGGCTGCTGAACCTAGTGCCAGAATTGGTCCTAAGTTTGTGGCTGCACAAGATCCAACACCTCAAAATGGTGCTAAGGCAGTAAAGCCTGCTGAGAATGCTTCAAAAAAGCAAAATCAGAAGTCCAAAGGGACAACAACACCTAACAAAAATGGTACATCTTAAGGTAGGTCTGCTGGACCCTCTAGACCTGCTGATAGTAGACCTGTTGTAATGTTTGCTGGACCACAAAAGGGTAAAAACCAGAAATATTGCAAGGATAAGAATGTTAAACCCAAGAATGTTAATCATTTAAATGATACTTATCTCAGGGGGAAGGCAGATTGTTCCTTACTGATGAAGATTGGAATATTCCTGCCCCTGCTGCTAGAAACAACATCTTTAACCATAATGCTAGGCTAGACCTCAACAGTGGAATCAACAGAAGACTCAGCAGAGGCCTTAGCAGAGACCTCAGCAGAGGCCTCAGCAGAGACCTCAGCAGAGACCACAATACATGGTTGTTCCTAACAGACAGCAATCATATGGCTATACTAATGCTTCTAACATAAATCACTTCGAACAGCATTTATGTACCAAAAGGCCAAAAACCATATATGAATGCTACATAACCAAATCTTAGATTCTATGGAAATGTGGCATACATATATGAACAAAAGTGCGACACTTTCCAAAGGAGACCTTATGGAAATTTGCCAAGGGTTGTGCTTACCACTGAGCACTATGGACCCAAACAGGTTTGGGTACCTAAAACACATCAAATTTGTTTTGCAGGGTGTTTGGTACTTTGACAGTGGATGTTCCAGACATATGAACAGAAGTAAGCATTGTTTGATGAATTATGTGGCAAATGATGGACCAAAAGTCAATTTTGGAAACAAGGATACACCAGGATATACTAGAGGATATGGAACACTGGTGAAGAATGGTTTGACAATCAAGAATGTTGCATATGTTGAAGGCTTGGACTACAATCTGCTGAGCACTAGACAATTTTGTGACATGGGTTAAAAAGTCACTTTTGACAAAGCTTACTGCATTGTCATGAGTGAAATGGGAGAACAAGTTGTACTAGCTGAAAGAAGACAACAAAACATGTATGTGGTAGATTGGACTACTGCTGTTCCAGAAACATGTCTTATTGTGCATACAAAGTCAGAATTGAACTGGTTATGGCACAAGAAGGTGAATCATCTAAATTTTGATGATATCAATAAGTTGGTGAAGAAAAAGTTGGTGATTGGTTTACCTGAGATCACATACAATAAAGATGGTATTTGTGATGCCTATCAGCAAGGTATACAAACAAAAGCAAGTTTCAAGTCAAAGACTAAACAATCAACCAAGAGAGTGTTGGAACTGATGCATATGGATCTATTTGGACCGGTAATACCAACAAGCATAACATGAAAGAAGTACATTGTAGTAGTTATGGATGATTATTCAAGGTACACTTGGGTAATTTTCATTAACAAGAAAAGTGAAACACTTCAAAAGATGCATGGACTTTTGAAGAAATTGCAAAATGAGAAAAGTGTGACAGTAGTAAAAATCAGATCAGACAAGGGTACTGAGTTCCTAAACAAAGTCATAAGAGAATATTGTGAGCAAAATGGTGTGCTGCATCAATTAGCAGCTGTTGGAACCCCTCAGCAGAATGGGGTTGCTGAGAGAAGAAACCAGACTTTGAAGGAAGCAGGGAGGACTATGATCTGTGAAGCATTATTAACTGAGAGGTATTGGGCTGAAGCATTCAATACAGCATGCTACACACATAATAGAACCTCAGTGAACAAAAAGCTGATGAAGACCTTATGAAATTTGGAATGGAAGAAAACCAAATATATCCTACTTCCATCCATTTGGGAGAAAGTATTTTATCTTAAATCATAAGGAGCAATTAAAGACTTTCCAACCAAAATCAGATGAAGGAATATTTTTGGGATATTCTTCAGTCAACAAGGCTTTTAGAGTACTGAACAAAAGGACACTAAAACATGAAGAATCAATACATATTGTTTTTATGAACCTAAGTTCACTGGAATGGAAGATGATGAAGTTTCAGAACCTGCTGTAAATCTAGAAATCATTGATCCAGAATATGTTGATGTTCTAAAGAAAATAAGTGACTTAAAGGTCTCGAATTCTGCAATTGAAGAAGCCTGGCAAGGACTCCGCTGTAACACTCACGATACAACAACCGATACATGACTCAAGGATCTATCGATTCCCTCTCGAACCAACAAAGCAGACCCTATCAAGATCGTGTTCTAGTAAATTAAAAAAACCAAGATTTAAAATGGTTGAAGATCACCCTGCTAAACAAGTAATTGGTGATGTACAGCAAGGTGTAAGGATAAGAAGACAACTAGAAGCCATGTTTACATGGTTTCTGTCTCAAATGGAACCTAAATTTGTTGAAGAAGCAATTTGTGATCCTGATTGGATAATCGCTATGCAAGAAGAACTGAATGAGTTTGAAAGAAATCAAGTTTGGATACTAGTGGAGAGGCCTGATCAAGCAAATGTAATTGGTACTAAATGGGTGTACAGAAACAAGTTGGATGAATATGATATCATTGTTAGAAACAAGGCCAGACTAGTGGCAAAAGGCTATTCAAAAGCTGAAGGAATAGACTTTGATGAGACATACGCCCCAGTTGCAAGACTGGAAGCTATAAGACTGTTTTTGGCATATGCTGCACATAAAAACTTCAAAGTATACCAGATGGATGTCAAAAGTGCATTTCTAAATGGCATTCTGGAAGAAGAGGTTTATGTTCAGCAACCTCCTGATTTTGAAGTTAAAGATCAAGAAGATAAAGTGTATAGACTAAACAAGGCACTTTTGGGCTAAAGCAAGCACCAAGAGCTTGGTATGAAACTCTATCTCAATTCTTGGTGAACAATGGTTTTACAAAAGGAACCATTGACAAGACTCTTTTCAGAATCAATGAAGGTGATAACACTCTACTGGTAGAGATATATGTGGATGACATAATATTTGGTTCTGAAAATGAAGTGTTGTGTGAGAAATTTACTAATCTTATGCAAAGTAAGTTTCAGATGAGTATGATGGGTGAAATGAACTACTTTCTGGGATTACAAGTCAAGCAAATGCAAGATGGAATCTTCATTTATCAAACCAAGTATACCAAAGAGCTTCTGAAACAGTTTGGTATGGAAAACAGCACCAAAGTATCAACTCCTATGGGAACAAGCATCAGGTTGGAAGAAGATAAAGAAGGTAAATATGTTGATCAGACTTTATACAGAAGGATGATAGGAATTCTGTTGTACCTCACAACCAACAGACCAGATATATCCCTTGTAATAGGTGTTTATGCAAGATTTTAATCAAAACCCGAGAAAAGTCAATTAGCTGCAGTAAAGAGGATTTTCAAGTATCTAAAAGAGACTTTGAGAGTAGGGATATGGTATTCAAAAGATGGAAGTTTCAAGGTTATATCCTACTCAGATTCTGATTATGCTGGGTGCAAGATTGACACTTGTTTCCTAGTTCAGCAAGAAGCAGAATTCTATATGAACTTCCACTGCTGAAGCTGAATACATTGCTGCTGGAAGCTGCTGTGCACAAGTTTTATGGTTAAGATATCAATTAAGGGATTATAGGATTGAAGAAAAAGAAATTCCTATAATGTGTGACAATACAAGTGCAATTGCAATCACAGAAAATCTTGTTTTGCGCTCAAGGACCAAACACATTGATGTAATACATCATTTTATAAGAGATCACGTGGAAAAGAAAGATGTGGTGGTTCTCTATACCTACTGAAGATCAACTTGCTGATATCTTACAAAGCCTTTGGATAATTAGAGGCTTGCTAAGTTAAGAACTAAACTTGGAATCATCAAGGTTGACTAACTTCTGATAGGTCAGCAGAGTACTGGAATTCACCTAGGGGACTAGTCTTTACCTTGCTGGGTGCGCTCACTTGGCAGATTAGTCATTGGTATCAACAATTCCTATGTGCTCTTATAGTTTGGACAATTGAGAAAATGAAGTTGCCAAGGGGATTGGTCTTTGCACTGTTGGGTGAGCTCACTTGGCAGATCAGTCATTGGTATTAAACTTCATCTTGTATTATCAGTTGGACAAAACTATGTTGTATAAAGATCACCAGCATTTTATACATCAAAGTCTTGAACCAAATTGAGTCTCATCGAAGAATATCATCAGACTATATCCACACTACTGAAGGTGAAGTCTACTGAAGAAGTCTGCTGGAGATCTTATGTTGGTGATAAAGTCAGACTTTAATGAAAGTCAACAATTGAGTAAATATATATTAACCTTATCCTTTATTACAGTTGTTACTAGTACATAACCGTTGCATCAATAGTGGGATCAGTTAGTGGGACATATGGCAGTACTACATTTATTTCAATTTGCAAATCATATTTTTGTATAGTACGTGCATAGTGCCTTACCCACTACAATCTATGCATGTATATACAACAGACCGTATATGCAAGAACTCACATTACATTCTCTGCATTTTATACAAGTGTGAACACATATTCTCTCAGATTTCATCTTCTTCAATCTATCAAAATTTCACTTAACAATGGCGGCTGAAGATGATCATCTTGGATCTAGTCAGAGTGTTAGAGGATATGTCACTGATACTGATGCTACTGCTTTAGCAATAAATCCGGGAAGAAGAATTAGAAGATATGAAGGGTTGGAAAATGTTTTGAATCTCGGATAGGAAGAGATTTCTTGCAAGAATGTCTGTGACTTCTGGAGAAACATGGTGATTACACACGACATAGAAGAATTTACAACAACAGTCAATGCTCAAGAGATTTCTGTTTCATCGGACCTGCTGAGAGAGGTCTTTGGATTTGGTCCAGGGAATGGTGCTCCTACAAATCCAGAATTTATGTGGTTACCAAGGCTAGATTTTGTTGAATCTATAAGAACAAATCCAAATGCAACAGTTGCCTTGAACATCAGTGTAAAGAATATTTCTTTAGAGTGTAACCTACTGAGCAAGTGCATTGCAAATAATCTTTTGGGGGTTTGTTGGAAGTCTAGATACACTGTCAGGATCTAAAATAGACCTGATGATTATCATTTCCAGGAGTATGAAATTTGACTGGGCTGGTTTCTATGTGCAATATATGAAGAAAATAATGACTGATGAAAGAGAAACCATAAGAAAGAGGTTGAAAGAGAAGAAATCTGTTGGATTCATAGGCTCGGGTTTCTTCCTGAAGACAAAACCTTTGGGGTTAATGATTCAGGCCCTGCTGAATCATTTGGAGATTACTAAGGTTGCACCTTTACCCATCAACAAGGCCAGATATAAGCCAGAGATCAATACTTCTATCCCAGGCTTAGATGATGATGATGAGGTACAAGAAGTGGATAGTGATGACAACCTGGAGCAAAGAACAAAATCTAGGGCTGATACTCAAGCTGTTGCACCAAAGAAGAAAGCTAAAAAGAGAAAAAGTGCTGACACAAGAAAAATCACTGATGTCGTTAAATCCAAAGATGACAAAGCAATCAGTAGACACTGCCAAGTCTACTGAGGTTAGCACTGCTGATGTGCATGCTGAGCCTGTTAAGAAGACTGCTGCAGATTTACTTAAGGAACAAGTCAGAGAGGCATCCAAGAAAAGAAAGGTTGATAGTAAAGAGAAATTGGAAGAATCTCTCTTTGAGTCCCAAGAACAACCTTCTAAAAGAAAGAAACAAGTTGTAAAGAAGAAAGGACATGGCAAAGGAAAGTAATTAAGAGTTCTAGAGGGACAAAGAGAAGAAGAAGAAGAAGAAGAGGTAGATATTGAACAACAAGTGGTAGAGCCAACAGAGGTGGCTACTGAGATTTTGCATGAACCTGCTGAGAAGGTCACTAAAATGGTTAAAGACCCTGCTGATATTGCAAAAACTCGGGGGGAAGAAAAGGTGGATGAGAACCCTACTGAAAAGCATACAATTCAGGGGGAAGCAAGTGTGGAACAACTGGAAGTAGTAGACACAAATGTACCTGCTCAAGAGTCTACTGATCTTTTTGTGTCTGCTGAAGAAACACTGTCTCATCTTGTGGAAACTTTTGGTGGTGAACAAGTTGAGAAAGCTGCTGCAAGGAAACCTTCCATGCCTTATGAAAGGAAGACCAAGAAACCTAAAGAAAATCCTGATTTCTAAAAGATTACAAAGTATTTTGCATGGAAGTTTGGTTTTTACAAGAGGCAAAAGACAGCAACAGAACCCATGAGTGGATTTGAAGAATGGGCTTTTGCAAATCTTAGAGTGGAAAATCTTTTAGGATTGATTGACACATCTCTCCTAGAAATGAGGTTGCTAGATTTCATTGAAGATGGAAGAAACAAAGGCAGCATACTGTTTAAAGATCCCAAATTTACACCAGATGATAGTGATGAATCATCTTCTGATTCAGATGATGATCATCTGATGCATCTAGAAGAGTCTAGTGAGGTTGCAAAGGAGAAATCTACCAAAACTGCTGGACAGGGATTAACTGAAAAGACAACAGAGCAACCAGCTGAGGATGGTAAGTCTGTTGAGGGTCAACAGACTGATAATCTAGACCAAGAATTGTTTGCTGTTTTCACTGAATATTTGGATTTACAGATTTTAGCTGCAATATTTCCTGAAGATACCATTACGAAAGATGCTACTGAAGTTATTGTGGTTGATCAGACTGATGCCATTTTTGAGGGATCTGCTCAATATCAAAATAGCATTTACACTGATGAAACTTTAGCACAGGCTGCTGAAGTTCAAAGGGAAATTGCTGAAGTTGGAGGTATATTGGAAGAAAATATGGATATCTTTCCAAGCGTTGAAGACATGGAGGTTCAGTCTGCTGAGGTTCAGACGGCAACTAAACAAAGGTCGGAACTGGTGGTCCAAAGTACTGAGGATCAGACAGTATTAGGACAAAGGTTGGATATTCTTATGGGATTGGAGGAATACCCTGTGTCTAGCTGGAGGCTGTTGAGGAAATAGCTACTGATGGTAAAAGTGGACAAGAAGCTGCTGATGAAAAATCTGAAGAACAACTTCTTGACTATGATTTCAGTGATGAGGAATTTCTATTACCTCAAGAAGAAGAACAAGAACCTGTCATTGAGAAAGTACCTATTTTGGATGTAGAAGATCCTGAACCCTATGAATGGGATAGAATAAGAGCAATTGTGGTAAGGGTACTAAGGGCTGATGACAATGTTGAAGAATCTACTGAGAATCTTGCAGGTGGTATGGCTGGTATGGCTGCTGTAATACCATCATACATTTTGGAAGAACTGAGAGCTGTAAGGGATTATATCACACAGTTGAGGACTCAATTAAGAAGAAGTGAGAAAAGATTTGGAGGTATCATAAATCTGGTAGAAAATAGAGGCAGGACCACTGAAACAACTGCTTTAAATGTTACAAACTTGCAGTTCGGAGTCAGAGATATTTATGAGAATCTTGCCAAAGTGTCCAGTGCAGTAAAACTAAATCACAAGGCTACTGTTGAATCTCTTGTTAATCTAAACAAGAAAGTTGATATGTTGGCTGAGACCCCTAGCTCTGCTGCATTTGATCCAAAGCTTACTGAAAGAATAAACCTGCTGGAGCATACAATAGAATGCCGGATTACTTCAGTTGACGAACAGAAATAATGGAGGGGCAACTGAATAATTTGGTTAACACATAGGAGAGTGTTATAGGCCTGCTGAACCATTTTGTTGATGATGTCAATAAGGGGGAAGAAGGTCAAACAGCAGAAGCAAAGGAGGCAGCAAGGATTTACAACAAGAAAAGGTTTGAAGCTGATGTTAATTCTTTTAGAGAACCTTCACCTGGCATAGTACAATTGACAGATGATCTGCTGAAGGAGTTCAAGGCTGCTTTTGGTACAAGAAGGAAACCTTATCATGATATGACCTTCATAGAAGGTCTAGAAGCTTTTCTTGCAAACAAACTGTGGGAGGCCAGGATCAAATTTTTAAGAGCTACAGCAAGAGGAGGTCACAGTGGAAGATCAACTGTAGGTAGAGGTCAGTCTGCTGAGCAAAGAGCAAAGGACTCTTTGGAATAATTTGAGCACTTCTATATGAGACAAGGATTCAACTTTCAAAGCATAAGGTTGACTTTACCTGAGGCTTGGAAGAGATGGAAGTTGCTACATACCTGGATTGACTTCACTACACTTGAAAATGAATGGATGTTGGATGTGGTCAAGAAAATCAGGGAATATCAACAAAAGAGAGAACAAGATAAAGACATAAACTAGATCAGCAGACTCATATTCATACTTTTTATCTTTATGCTGATTCTAGTTGTAATAGTTTTGAACAAATTTGAAATTAATGACATATGAATGAAATTTGTTCTGCTTTTGTGCTTTTTTTTTTATCTTTTTGCTCTGCTGTAAAGAGGGTATTGGCATCATCACTAAAAAGGGGGAAATTGTTAGACATATTTTAGTTTTAATGATGAGTGCCAGACTAGCTGTTATAGACCAAAGGCAAAAAGATGTCTAGATTGAATGTACAGGTTTGCTAGAGTTTGATCTTTGTATAGGTTTGATCAAACAAGCACTGTAAAGAGGTCAGCTGACTTGATCAGCAGATCCATCTGGGTCAGTAGAGTGTCTAGGACCTGCTGATGGTTGAAGGCTGAGTGTTCAAACTCAGTAATGAAGGCTGAGGGTTCAAACTCAGAAATGAAGGCTAAGGGATCAAACTTAGTATCAAAAGTCAAGGATATGGGATCAAGAATTTAGGGAAGTCTATTATGACCTAAACTGATCTCATTACCTTGTGTAGAAGGTCTAAGTTCCATAAAAGTAAAGTGGTAATTGAAACTTAGTTATGGTCTAAAATGGTGTACTCTAACTTCATAATAAAAAGTTAGATGAGCAGCAGTCGGCTGAGGTGTTTATAAAACACAGCAGACTAAAAGTCAGCTGACCATACAAGTACATCAGCAGACTTATGAACCAAGTATCTGCTGAATGTAAAAGTTGAATTAATCCAAGTTTTTCTGGAAGATTAAATGGATAAGGATTAATTACAAGCGTTGGATTAATCAGTCAATCAATGGCCAAGATGAAAAGGACGTTGTAAGGATTTTAGAGCCATATCAAATGGACTTAAATCATTGGTTGACATACTCGGATCGTCGTAATGACATCGATGAAGTCGATAAAGGTACATCTGAGGGAATTTCAGGAATATTCAGAAAATCTTGTAACGGTTGTATTTGAAATTCAAATTCAAATCACAGGATCTACACCTATAAATAGAGGACTCTTGTTTCAGATTGCACAACCAAGAAAAACACAAGAAAACACACGAAGGAACCAAGTTTTTGAGCAAGAAATTGATCAAAGTGCAATCTTACCCTGCTGATACTATCTGAAGTTTAACTTACTGATCAAGGATTTTCTTCAAGTATTTCTGTAGTCATGTTCTATCCAGTATATACACTTGAAGGCTACAAGCTGCTGATCTATTCATCCTGATCAAAAGCTTGCTGAAAGCTGAATCACTTTCTTGATTCAACCCCTTTTTTTTCAAGAAGAACCTGAAGACAGTGAAGCACTGCTGAAGTGTCAAAGAATGTTGTGTTTTGTGGTGGAGCTGGTGAAGAGGCAATCCTACCTGTTTCTAATGTTTAGTTTGTGAAGCCATAGTCATTGGTCAAGGACAAACAGTTTAGGGATTTTTGTAACAGCTATATCAAATGTCTCTAGTGAATTTCCTCCAACATCATAGGAGAAGAGTGGACTGACAGGATTACACCACCTGGAACCACTATAAACTTGCTTACTTTACTTTACTGCATTTATTTTCTGCAATTTACTTTATCTGCATACTTATCACATCAATCTACTGAACTAGCAACTAACTCACACTACTTACACTACTGAGTATCCAATACTTAGTATCAGTTTTAAAACAACAAGTAACAAGGCTTAATCTAATATATTCCGCTGCAACAAATTCAATAGCTTCAATAGTCAGCAGACTATTGAACCCTGCTGAGTTTGTCAACTCCAAAAAGTTTTAAGTGTTAAGTTTATTCACCCCCTCTAAACTGAACCAAAGCCTAGTCAAATGACCAACAGCTTAAAAGGCAGGATTAAGAGATATGGCTTGGAGCCATAGTATCTGAAGTAGATTCCATGTATGACAACCGGGTTATGAACCTAGTCTGACTTACCTAAAGGGGATGTCTCTGAAAGGTGTTGTAGGTCTTTTTGAAAGACTAACATGAAAAGTTAATGAGATTACTAGTTAAGCTAAGTTGATTTCCTTTGTGCTACCAGTTGTGCTTAAGTCTGCTCAGATAGTTCTTGTTATAGCTACGTATCATGGCTATATGATAGTGTTGAAAATGTTGTGCCACTCGCTTGATGTTCATAGACGATAACATGATATGTAAGCTTATGAGATCTATTTATGGTCTCAAACAAGTTTCTCTATATAAGTTCTTTACATTGATAATCAAAAAAGTTTGATTTGATCAAGAAGAAAGATATGCCTAATGTGCAGAAAGGTTAGTGGGAGTGCTACAGTTTTCGAGAAAGGTATTGAATATCCTTCTCGGAATCAACACCCATTTCACAGTCAATAAGTGTTGGTAGTTCAAGGTCTTTATGAAAGCTCTTGGAATGGCAGTTCTTATTTTGAAATAAGAATCTATAGTGATAGATTTGGATACTGCTTCATTATCACAGTTCACCCACATAGATGAGATGCTAAAAGAGTTTAGCATAGATCACGTCAAGAAATACCGCTAGCGGACATTCTTGGGATCTATCTATGGTAGAGTGTCAGTCCTAAAGATAAGGTGAAAGATGATACTTATGGAAGGTTCTCTTTGCTAGTACAATAGGATCCGTATCATAAGAATTTTACCAGATGTTCATACTGCATGAAGAGTCATGAGTAAGTATGAAAGTGATTCTGGTAAGAGTCGAGAATGACCTTAAAGATGTTAAGGATGGGTTTTTAGTTTATTGAAGCTTGGAATCGAATAAACGTAGATATACAAATGTACACCCTGGATCTTATGAAGATAGTGGGAGCTACTATCTGGGTTTGCAGTCACTTTAATTAAGTAATGAAGTGAGCTGGAAATGTTCTCAGCTAGAGATCATTGTTGATTCTACAACTTAGCCGAAACACAATAGTGCCTTAGAAGCGCAGTGGGAGCAGTACATGGATCTAAGAGGTTCATCCCCGAACCTTGTGCGGTTCTTCCACCTTTTCTATATAGCTGATATAGCAAGTGGATTCATTGCTTGAAAGAAGTACCGAGGTCTCATCAGAGATTCATGTGTGTGTTGAGGTGATTCCTTTTGACTTGGTCATTTGGAGCATGATATGAAGATAGTCTGAGTCCCCCACGGATAGTGATCCGTTTACGCTTAGGGTTGGTTGCGAGTGATTGGTTTTAGGCATGAGATTCTTGGGTTTCAACTTTGTCTTCTTTGTACGAGTGATTGGTTTTAGTCCAAGTGGGAGATTGTTGAAATAGTGTCCTAAACCCAATCGGGTTGGACCGGATCCGACCGGGTCGGATCATTTCTACTATTTCTTTATGTTTGTACATTTATTAAATGGCTTTTCTGTTCTTATATATTTGATAGTTTAACGAACCAATTACGATATTGTTATATGATAACGTCCTTAGTGTCCAACTGTGAAAGAGAAACCATGATAGTGATTATGGTTGATGAGATCTCGAATCACTTTAACAAGTTTGATACTTAAATGTCTCTAGTCGTATGTACTATCAAACGGGACATTGATAGTACAATTAGACTAGCACGTATTAGATGTCTTCTATCTTATTGAAGGTAAGGATAGATCTCGTCTATCAAAGTGCAGAGACACTTGGACTGTACGTGGACATGTATTAGAGAATGCGTACGTTAGACTAGCCCACTTACTTTATTAAGTGTCGTACTATGTGGCGGTTTGTGAAATTATCCTGAGACCTGAGTCATCATGGAATCACGGTGTGGATTGTCATACTTTGACACTATTGAGGATTCCCTAAAGCATGCGTAGGATTCATGTTGTTCGTCCGGAAATCACGTACCCTATTAGTAGGGGTGAATATCCGAAAGGGCCTTTTTACAAGGATTGTCTTATTCTCAAAGTCTTTGCAAAGAGGAAGTAATATGCTACTTCGAGAGAGTAGGATATCCTGATTATAAGATACAGTCATTGATGTTTGACACTCGACGTATGACCGTATGGATATTATTACAGCGATAGGATTCTATTACACGGTAACTGTTTCACATGAAATGTAGTAGTCATTGCATTTGACTCTTCCGATGATTGGGGGTCACGGTGTGTTGCTAGACGCTATACCGTGATCGTTAGGTATGAATGGCATTTTCGTACTTTGCACTTTGTGCCTATGGCCAACATATTCGGAAGTCTATCGGGTCATACACATAAGAACATCTAGCCGGATTAAAATGCGGTTATCTCGACTATAAAGTGTTATAGTGATAAATTAATATGGTGGTATTTATTTATTATGAATCAATATAATACAAGATATTAAATATGTTGATTAATTAAATATACGTATAATGTATATGTATGTCGAAATATATTTATGTATATTGTGTTGAAATAATGTCCTAAACCCAATCGAGTTGGACCGGATCCGACTGGGTCGGATCATTTCTACTATTTCTTTATGATTATACATATATAATAAATGGCTTTTCTGTTGTTATATATTTGTTCTTTTAGAGAACCAATTATGAATTGCTATATGATAACGTCCTTAGTATTAAACTGCGGTACAGAAACCATGATAGGCGATTATGGTTGATGAGATCACTAATCACTTTAATAAGTTTGATACTTAAATGTCTCTAGGCGGATGTACTATTAAACAGGGCATTGTTAGTACGAACAGACTAGCACGTATTAGATGACTTCTGTCTTTAAGGGCGGGGATAGATCACGTCTATCGAAGTGTAAAGACACTTGGACTATACATGGACGTGTATTAGAGAATAAATACGTTAGACTGACCCACTTACACTATTAAGTGTCACACTATGTGACGGTTGTGTAATTATCCTTAAGACCGGAGTCTACATGGCATCACGGTGTGGATTGTCATGCTTTGACACTATTGAGGTTTCCCTTAACCATGGGGTGATCATGCGGTAGTGATCGGGTGTGATAATCAATCATGCGGAGCATACATGTTAGGTCGTCTGGGAATCGCATACCCTATGAGTAGAGGTGAATATCCGAAAGGACCTTCTTATAAGGAATGTCTTACTCTCGTGAATTTTTGCAAAGTGGAAGTAAATGAGTTACTTCGAGAGAGCATGATATCCAGATTATAAGATACGGTCATCAATGCTTGACACTCGACGTACGACCATATGGATATTATTACAGCGATATGATTCTATTTACACGCTAACCGAGCATATGAGGTAGTAGTCATTGTGTATTGACTCTTCCGATTATTAGGGGTCATGGACGTGTTGCTAGACGTTATCCGTGATCGTTAGATGTGAAGGGAATTCTCGTAATTGCGCCTTATGTCTACGGCCAACATATTCGGAAGACTATCGGGTCACACACATATGAACATCGAGTCGGATTATAATGTGGTTATAGTTGATGACCAAATAAGGAAAGTTGTATCTCATACTATAAAGGTTGTAATGGTAAATTAATATGGTGGTATTTATTTATTATGAATAAATATAATATACAAGATATTAATTATGTTGATTAATTAAATATACACATATTAGATATGTCTTTCGAAATATGTATATTTGATATACATGTATTTTATAAATTAATTAATCATAGTATATTATTAATTAAAGAATATTCCGGAAGCCAATAAATTGGCAAAAGGGGCGCAGGTTGTAAAGTGTATAGGATACATTTGAATTGTGTAATTTAATTAATAAGATTATCATAATATTAATATTGGATATTAATAGATTTTGAAAAATAGATTTATGGTAAAAAGATAAAGATCGTCAATATTAGATATTGACAAATATCTTGGAAATATTTAATATGAGATATTAAATTAAATAAGATAAATCAATCTAAGAGATTTTCCTTATTTTATTAGGAAAAAGTTTTCTCTCTCATCAATCTACTAGAAGCTAATCCCAATCAGTTGGGGAGATAATTGGGGCGCCACTTTTCTCTAATTACGGGAGGCTTGGCTAGCTCTTTTGTACACCATAATTCCAAGAGCTAATGTTCATGTGAAAAATAAGAGAGAGATTATAGAGAGAGAAAAGGTCGACCTAGCAGTCGAGTTTTTCTAGTAGAAATCCTTGGCGGGATTCCGGCGAGGTGCTCGTGTGTATTACTCGTAGAGGCCGGACGCTTGGACGGCTCGTGCACATCTACTTTTACCGGACGGTCAAGGCGTCGATCTTTTAGATCAACCAAGGTAATAGTACTGTCCCCTATCTTATATGTTTATTGTTTAAACGGAGACGATCCTGGATCGGGAAATCAATTTTTAAATTCCGCTGCACTACTCGATTGATTTTCTAATAGTGGTATCAGAGCGGTCTTTGAGCTTAAGCAATAAGCATTTTTTATTCGCGTAGTAAGTTAGATCCAATAGATTAAAACATGTATGATATTGATCCGTAATAGATACACTAAAAGAAAAGAATAAAGGAGGGGAGGCGGCGGCGGCGGCTGTCGGCACCACCGTCCCCCTCCCTTCTTGTTTTGTTTTGTGCATCTTTATTTTTCAATATGGTCCATGATTGGTAATTTCTCTTTTGTTTAGTTGATGCCATGTGAAGAACGATTGGTAATTTCTCTTTTGCATGATTGGTAATTTGTTTAGTTGATGCCATGTAAATTGGCAAAAGGGGCGCATGATTGGTAATTTCTCTTTTGTCCTAGACCGTTATGAAGAATGTGACCTAGTTTTATTTTTGCATTATCTCATTCCCGTTAGGTCCCCCCCGTGTGAGGCGGGTGTAAAATTTATTAGATAGATTTTTTATGTAAAAATAAATTGAAGACAAAGGATGACGAACAAAAGAAAGGCGATAAAGATCCATGGAGATGGCACATGTCAAAGATCCATTGGTGGTTGCGGCTACCCTTACTTGTGGCCCGCGGTTTCGTCAGTTTGTATTCAAAACCGTACCTAGGAAAAGTCCATGATCATACCGGTTATATTGTGTGCGGAATGTTGTGTAGTTTTACTTTATATGATATTGTAGTAATATGCACGTAATAGATGAGACCGTAATTAAATAAAATTAATTACGTGAATTAATTTAAAATTACTCCTACGACAAAAATCGAGTTATAATATGTCTCCCAATATTATAGTGACGTTGAAGAGCCCTTGTTCGATCCAACCGATCGCCCACGCCGAGTTGTCATACCTCGGGTATATCGTCATTATCGAGATATGATCGTTATGAGATCTCATGAATACTTGGGTTACGACTCGACTGAGAATCTTGCGGTGATTGGCCCACGTCAGGACCGTCTAATTTTAGAGACATGAGGTTGACTATCACATAGACAATGTGAATGTCAAAGAGTTGACTAATCAAACCACTGGAAGTCGCGTTGGACGCAATTGGTAAGAAGTACCTACCCGTCGAAATCGACCCGGTCGATCGGCCCACGTTGGGGATCGAGTCAACTAGATAGCATTCCAGCCACTAAAGAATCTTGGAATTTTTTTGAAAGTCAATTGGGAGTAGTTGACTAGTGGGAGCAAAAACATAATCCCAAAGACCATCTTTGATTTTGTAGTTTCACTCTTTTATCTTTATTTTATGTTGTAGTTTTAGCAAACTTTATTTCTATGTTTTTATTCTCGATAGTTAAAACCAAATTAATGATTGTTACCTTTTGAGAAACGTTCTCAAATAAGGTTAAGTGGTTTTAATCCTTTAAAATAAGCAATGAAACGATCAATTACGTTATAGTAGTCAAAAACTAGGAGGCTACATATTTGATGGAGTCCTCTAAGACTTTAATTATTAACGGAAGCTCACATATTGGACATAACGAGATCCAATGGGTCACTCCATCATACGATGATAATTATTCAAACATTAGATGGATTGGATAAGGATGACATCGAATTTTGGAAAGGTTGTTTTCAAAGTTGTAAGATTTAAGTATCGACTTATTTATGTAATCGTTGCTTGAAAATAAATTAAATAGTTCATGTTATGAATATGATTCAAAAGGTTAAATAGACTATTTAACGAACATTGGATTTTCTTTGTGAAAGGAAATTGAAGGCGTAGTTCTTGTGTTTTTTCTTAAGTCTTATGAAGACTAAAATAAGAAATATTTACAAGAGATTGAAGGATTAAAATGGAAAGATAGGGCAAGTTCTTGAGTAAGATAACTTAACGAAGTCTCTACCTTAAGCAAGTAAGTTGAGATAAATCTATCTAAGTTCAAGTCAACTCTCGGATATATGATATCCTACGAGTGTGATTAAATTAGAAAGAATAAATACAGATTTGAAAGGTGAAGCAAATGTTGTAACACTTACCATATTCTGAATCTAGTAAACTGATAAGGGAACTAAATAAATGTTATTATGTTCCGGTTATTATGAAGAACATATTTTCAGTTATACGTTAGGATTTAATGGACAAATTCAATTGTAAGGAATAAATGTTATTCCGATAAGGTTGAACAGTCACTGAATCTAACATGCTAGATTATTGTCACCATATAGTTGATATGAGTGATGAAATATCAACTAAACATTTATATGGCTGTTATCCTTGATTTATGGTTGTTCTAGACATAGTCTCTATGGAAGGGAGGCGTGTAATCAAACATCATTCTGATGATGCTGAACCATATGATTATGAATCATGTGGATTTTACGTATCTTATCCAAAGAGGACTATAATACCCTTTTATGCAAATGGTTATAAAATCAAGAAAATTGACTAAAGCCTAAACATATTGATGTTTATAGGCTTAAGACAGTTTGTACCATAAATAAGTGTTTATCTCTCTCTTTGACTATTTTAGAAATAGCTGAATGTACTTATTGAAGTACGACAATTCTAAAAGCCCAAAAAGTTCGAGCTAGTACGAATATGAGATAAATGAAATTTAGGAATTAATCTTCAATTAGATTGAAGCAATTAATAACTGGATGGTGTTTCAGAAGTCGTCTAAAAAGGAATCGATTCTCCCCTAAAAGGATATCATTTTGAGATGCGCGATCGGATTGCAATTTCGAAATGTAAGCGACACTTTATATGATAAAGTTGTGATGAAAGCCATGCAAAGAATCCCTTACCCATTTTAGGATAGTGCCCATAATCAAAATACATACTTAACCGAGTTCCAAAGAATAAGGATGAATAAATTCTATATTAGTTATGGAAAGGGATTATGTCGAATCTATCTTAACCGATGATTTGAAGTTGTCATAGGAAAAGTTAGAAAGGCTTGGAGCCTAGTACGACATATGCAACTTTGTGGAATGTCTTGGCAAGTACACAAGAAATTGTCTACTTTCCCATAGACAAAATGTTTGTCTCCAAACATGCTGTCTTCTAGAGAAGGTATTTCTTCCAAAAGAGATAGTGGGAGTAAGTGAGATCTCAAAAGAGTTTGAGAGCCACAAGGAGAGATTCAACCATAGGAATGTGAGCAGACATAGTAATGAGGTGTACTACTCTGCTCAATGCACACAAATGTTCTATAAGTCTGTGGCCTGAAAAGGCTGCTGATGTGTTCATCTTGAAAAATGACTATCTCACGACTTACGAAGGAATGTTTGAGAGGCAAGATTGAGAGATATGTCCAGGAGTCATAATACCTGAATTAGATTCCATCAGTGACTACCAGGTTGTGAACCTAGTCTGTCTTACCTAAAGTGAATGTCCTTGAAAGGCTAACATGGATGGTAATACGATTTCCATAAGGCCGAAGCGACAGCTGAAGGGTACGAGGTGTAAACCTTGTAATTATCTTTATGCTGCCAGTTGAGCCCAGTTCTATTCAGACTATGCTTGTTATAACTTCGTATCATGGCTATATGATAGTGTTGAAGACGTTGGGAAAACAGCTCAATCTTCATAGACGATAACATGATATGCGATTACGAGGTCCATTTATGGACTCAAACAAGTTTCTCTAGACAATTTCTTTGTTTGATAATCAAAGGAGTTTGATTTAGTCAAAAGAAGGGATATGCCCAATGTAGTGGGAGTGTGTTACGATTTTTGAGTAAGGTATTGGATCTCTCTTAGGAATTACCTCCCCATGTCACAGTCAATCAATATTTGGTAGTTTAAGGTCTTTACGAAAGCACTTGGATTATCAGTTCTTATTTTAGAAATAAGAATCTATAGTGATAGATTTAACTGCAGTTAGATTATAGTTTACCTATATAGATGTGATGCTAAAAGAGTTTAGCATAGATCGCGATATGAGATACTGCTAGCCGGTGCTCTCAAGATCTATCTATGTTAGGACGTTAGTCCTAAAGATAAGGTGAAATATGATGCTTATGGAAGGTTTCATTTGCTACTGCGATAGGAACCATCATAAAAGTAATGCCTGGTGTTCATAGTCCATGAAGAGTCATGAGCAAGTATGAAAGTAAATCTGGTGAATGTCGAGAATATCCTTAAACAAGTTAAGGATGGTTTCTTAGTTTATCGAAACTTGGAATCGGATAAATATAGATATACAGGCTTGTATCCTGAGTCTTATAAAGGCGAGTGGGAGCTACAGTCTGGGTTTGCAGTCACTTTGATTAAGTGATATAGTGACCTAGAAATGTTCTTAGCAAGAGATCATTGTGAATTCTACAACTGAACCAAAACACAGTATTGCCTTGGAGGCACAGTGGAAGCTGTACATGGATCTAGAAGGTTCATTCTTGAACCTTGTGTGGTTCTTCCACCTTTACTATATAGCTGATATAGTGGTGGATTCATTGCTTGAAGCAAGGACCAAGGTCTCGTCGGAGATTCATGTGCGTTGAGGCGGTTCCTTTTGACTTGGTCATTTGGAGCATGATATGAAGATAGTCTGAGTCCCCATGGATAGCAATCCATTCATGGCTAGGGCTGGTTTCGAGTATTGCATGAGATTCTTGTGTTTCAACTTGGTCTTGTGTGTGCGAGTGATTGGTTTTAGGCCAAGTGGAAGATTGCTGAAATAGTGTACTAAACCCGATCAGGTTGGACCGGATCCGACTGGGTCGGATCATTTCTACTATTTCTTTATGATTATACATATATAATAAATGGCATTTTTGTTGTCGTATATTTGTTCTTTCTGAGAACCAATTATGAATTGCTATATGATAACGTCCTTAGTATTAAACTGTGGTAGAGAAACCATGAAAGGCGATTATGGCTGATGAGATCTCTAATCACTTTAATAAGTTTGATACTTAAATGTCTCTAGGCTGATGTACTATTAAACATGGCAATGATAGTACGACGAATGCACTAACGTATTAGATGTCTTCTATCTTTAAGGCGAGGATAGATCTCGCTCTATCGAAGTGTAGAGACACTTGGACTGTACGTGGATGTGTATTATAGAATGCGTCCGTTAGACTGACCCACTTACATTGTTAAGTGTCACACTATAAGACGGTTTTGTAATTATCCTTAGGACCGGAGTCTACATGGCATCACGGTGTGGATTGTCATGCTTTGACACTATTGAGTTTTCCCTTAACCATGGGGCGATCATGCGGTAGTGATCGGGTGTGATACTAAAGCATGAGGAGTATACATGTTAGGTTGTCTGGAACCGCGTACCCTATGAGTAGGGATGAATATCCGAAAGGGCCTTCTTATAAAGAATGTCTTACTCTCGTGAATCTTTGCAAAGTGGAAGTAAATGAGTTACTTCGAGAGAGCATGCTATCCAGATTATAAGATACGGTTGTCAATGCTTGACACTCGACGTACGACCGTATGGATATTATTACAGCGATAGGATTCTATTTACACGCTAACCGAGCACATGAAGGTAGTGCTCATTGCGTATTGACTCTTCCGATGATTGGTGGTCATGGACGTGTTGCTAGACGCTATCCGTGATCGTTAATGTCAAGGGCATTCTCGTAATTGCGCCTTATGTCTACGGCCAACATATTCGAAAGCCTGTCGGGTCACACACATATGAACATCGAGTCGGATTAAAGTGTGGTTATAGTTGATGACCAAATAAGGAAAGTTTATCTCACACTATAAAGGTTGTATTGGTAAATAAATATGGTGGTATTTATTTAATATGAATAAATATAATACACAAGATATTAATTATGTTGATTAATTATATATACATATATTAGATATGTATTTCGAAATATGTATATATGATATACATGTATTTTGCAAATTAATAAATCATAGTATATTATTAATTAAAGAATATTCTGGAAGCCAATAAATTGGCAAAAGGGGCGCAGGTTGTAAAGTGTATAGGATACATTTGAATTGTTCAATTTAATTAATAAAATTACCATAATATTAGTATTGAATATTAATTGATTTTGTAAAATAGATTTATGGTAATAAGATAAAGATAGTCAATATTAGATATTGACAAATATCTTGGAAATATTTAATATGAGATATTAAATTAAATGAGATTATCAATCTAAGCGATTTTCCTTATTTTATTAGGAAAAAGTTTTCTATCTCATCAATCTACTAGAAGCTAATCCCAATCAGTTATGGAGATAATTGGGGCGCCACTTTTCCCTATTTAAATGAGGCTTGGCTAGCTCTTTTGTACACCATAATTCCAAGAGCTAATTGTTCTTGTGCAAAATAAGAGAAATATTATAGAGAGAGAAAAGGTCGACCTAGCAGTCGAGTTTTTCTAGTAGCAATCCTTGGCGGGATTCCGGCGAGGTGCTCGTGTGGATTACTGGTAGAGGCCGGACGCTTGGACGGCTCGTGCACATCTACTCCTACCGGACGGTCAAAGTGTCGATCTTTTAGATCAACCAAGGTAATAGTATCGTCCTCTCTCTTATATGTTTATTGTTTAAACGTGTTGGACTTATTTTTAAGTTTTAGTGATGAGTGCCAGACTAGCTGTTATAGAGCAAAGGCAAAAAGATGTCTAGATCAAATGTATAGGTTTATTAGAGTTTGATCTTGTATAGGTTTGATCAAACAAGCACTGTAAAAGGTCAGCTGACTTACATCAGCAGACTAGTCTAGATCAGTAGGGTACCTAGGTCAGTAGACTATTAAGGAACCTGCTGAAGACCAAGGGGTGAGGCTCAAACTCGCTTAATGAAGGCTAAGGGATCAAACTTAGTAATTAAAGTCAAGGATATGGAATCGAATTTAAGGAAGTCTGTGATGACCTAAATCGATCACATATACCTTGTGTACAAGGTCTAAGTTCCATAAGTTAAATGGTGAATGGAACTTAGTTATGTTCAAAGGTGTAATCTAACTTCATAAATAAAAGTTAGATAAGAGAGATGTAGTCAAGTGTTTTTAAACACAAAGATAATAAGGATAAGCTTATCGATGTGTATATCGCCAGACTTATGTTCTCGTGAACCTCTTTGGACACATATTTCGATTTAATAAAAGGTTACATTGGAATAAAACAAGAAAGGGACAGCTAACAACCTCTGATTTTATCAAACAAATCAATGGTTAAGATCAAATGGACGTTGGAAAGATTCAGAGGATTATCCAATGGATATAAGTCAAAGGGTGGACAGATCAGATATCTCGTCAAAAGATTCGACAAAGTCACTCCTATGAACAAAGTGATGTAAGGCAAGTCAAATGGGACAAAAATCTGAAACGGCTATGTTTGAATTTCAAACATAAGTCACAAGGATTCCTACCTATAAATAGAGGACTCCTAATTCAGATACAAGTAATGAACATTAAGAGAAAAATACAGATAATCTTGAGCTTCAATTTCTGATCAAGAAAAACACCCTGCTGACCCTACTGAGCTTTAATCTACTGATCCAGAAAATCTCTTCAAGTGTAATATGCATTCAAGCTACATCAAGTTTACACACTTGAAGACATCAAGCTGTTGTTCATATCATCCTCAATTGCTTCACAAAGTCAATCACTTACTTGATTCAAACTTTCTTTTATAAGAATCTCCATCAAGACAAAGTGAAGCATCTTTGGGTGTGAAAGACTCGTTGTTTGTGGTGGAGTCGGTGAAGAGGCAATCCTACCCTTCAAGGACCAAAGTGGAAGACTTTGGAGCAAAGAATCCTACCTGCTCCAAGTGTTCGGTTTGTGAAGCCATAGCTATTGGTGAAGGACAAGCAACTTAGGGATTTTTGTAACTGTTATCTCAAGAATCTCTAGTGAATTACCTCCAACATCACAGAAGAAGAGTGGACTGACAGGATTACACCACTTGGAACCACTATAAAATCTGCATACTTACTTTCTGTATTTAGTATATCTTGCACATCAACCTACTGAATCTTGCAACTGAATTCACACACATACACTACTGAGTATCCAATACTTAGTATCATATTTAACAACAAGTAAGAAGGCTTAATTTTTGATATATTCCGCTGCACAAATTCAGTAAACTCAACAATACAAGCCAGACTATCGAGTGTCGCAGACTCATCAAGTATCGCAGGCTATCAAGTTCTTGAGTTTGTTAACTCCAAAATTTTTAAGTGTTAAGTTTATTCACCCCCCTAAACTTAACCAAAGCCTTTTCAAGGGACCAACAAAACGGAGACGATCCTGGATCGGGAAATCAATTTTTAAATTCCGCTGCGCTACTCGATTGATTTCCTAACATATTGATACACATGGATTTTGCAAATTAATTAATTATAGCATTATATTAATTAAGAATATTCTGGAAGCCAATTAAAGGCTAAAGGTGGTGCCAATAGTAGTGTTATGATATACTTGGATTGTGCAATTTAATTAATAGTATTGTCATATATTGATATTAGATATTAATGACTATAGATTTACACACATGTGTGAATTGATTTATGGTAAATGTAATAAGATATATTCAATATAAGATATTGTCAATACATATCTTGGAAATAAATTTAATATAAGATATTGAATATTAATGAGATAAATCAATCAAATATATTTTTCTTATTTTATTAGGAAAATGTTTTCTTTCTCATCAATCTACTAGGATGCTTCTCCCAATCAGATTGGGATCTAAAAGTGGCGCCCCAACACCTATATAAGAGGGGGTTGGCTAGCTCTTTTTTACATCACAATTCCAAGAGACTAATATTTTCTTGTGAAAAATAGAGAGCTTCTTAGAGAGAGAGAAAGTCGGTCTAGCAACCTTATTTTTCTAGTAGAAATCCAATGGTGGATTCCGACGGGTTGTTCATGTGGACTAGTGGTAGAGGCCGAACGCTTGGGCGGCTCTATGCACCACTACTCTTCTTAGACAGTCAAAGCATCGACTTTTAGATCAAGCAAGGTAACCACCGTCTACTACTTATTTGTTTAATGTTTAAACGAAGACGATCTTGGGTCGATTGGAAATAAATTTTAAATTCCGCTGCGTTCCCACGTAGATTTCCTAACACTATGTTCTCGATCACGATAGCAATTAAAGGATTCAAGCGGAGCTTTTACGGATTCAAGAGGTTGCACCAACCGTGCAGCACCTAGACCAAAAGGTTCTTGCGTGACTCCCACGATGTAGCACTTTGTTCCGCATAACTCTTTGCTCCTAAGACCTACCAAAGACTCTAGAGGTGGCTCCCATCGCGTAGCACTTAAGCTCCAAAGGATTCTAGAGGCGACTCACACGATGTAGCACTTAGCTCCAGGCAGACTAACTCTTATCGTGTGTCAGAAATATGAGACAATAAGATATGTAGTATCGATAAGACCAGTCAAGACCCAAATAGAACTTCCATATAACCATATATATTCAGACATGTCAGTACATCAGACAGACATCACACTTTCACTGCGCACTCTGATTACCAAAGAATCACGTAATCACTTAAGTCAAACCTTATCCATAGAATATACAAACTTAGAGCATCTTATCTTATGGCTATTAACTGAAGGTTTCCAATACCTATATCCAGTACCACCTTATAACGTCTCGACCCGGTGCTCTGATACCACTTGTGACGGCCCGCTCCCTACCACAAAGGTCGGTGTGGGAGCGGCATGCGAAGCTCTCGCCATGACTTCAGAATATCATTAAAATCCTCAAATAAAGAATTCCATAAAGATAATTCATATAATCTATAAATGATTTATAACGATTTCATAACTAGTTCCATCATCGGACTACAAAGGATTAATTATAACCTTCTATCTAACATGTTGGCGCAGCGCCATCTGGATCCCAAATAATGACATCACTCACATCATCATTTCTATCTTCTAGTCATCCACCTGGAATCCACTCAAGGTAACTGGTGGTACTTGTAACACTGAAAAAGGTTTCGCAAGAGGTGTGAGCTTTTAAACTCAGTGAGGTTCGGTATGTGCATAACGTGTAGCTTTCACAAACAACTACAGTTGAAACTACACAGAGCGGATAAACACATTTATATATACAATAATATGTATATAAGCAGTCATGGCCACACAAGGGTCAAAGATTATACCAGACATCAGATATAACCAGATACCAACCTTGTAACCCCTCAAAACTAGATGAAGCTACCTCACACTCCAATGCCAAAATAAACGGCCAGTCAGAATTGCAGATGTCCAGAACATCCACCAGAGCCTTCAGTCTCACATGGCTAAACCTCCTAACCACGCTTAACTAAGGAGAAACAGGATTAGGAAATGACCGAGTTGTCAGCTCAAAGCTTTCCCAACCGATCATGTCCCCGCCTGCGGGCCCCAGTAACGGTCAGCCAAATTGACACACCAACCAATCACAGACTCACAGTATCACATAAATAGTAGTTAAATATCATGTATGTGATATTACAATTAATAACTCGTTTCAAAGAGTAAGATCACACATTCTACAAATGTCAAGATTGCTTTTACGACATATATTAAGCAAAGTTATATAATAATTGGCTTGCTTTACGGATACAAACACGAGATATGCTACCATATTAACAATTGAAAATCATGTATATTAACATATAAACACATTAAAGAACCTCACAGTGTATCAACCGAGATTTATGATATGGTTCCACAACACTTCAGCTTGCATCGCCGTTACTCAGATGATATAATACGTTTTCTTTTTACTATACTGAACATATAACACAGCCAGCTTTTTATAGCCATTTTACATATAAAACTGTTGGGAAAATTAATAGTGTACTACCTGTTTGCTAATTTTCTGTAATCGAGTATCATGAACAATAGAAACAGAATGTCAACAATGTAGAACACATAACAGAGAAGAATTTATTCATATGTATACAACACAACATCACGATTTTATGCACAGAAAATTGAACGACGAAAAGCACAAGTAAATACGAAAACTTATTTGTTAGACTGAGGCGCCTAGAACGCTGTTCTTAAGACATTATTGCCCCGACTACGTGCACATGGATATGACAAGATGTCTCCCAAGATACAACAGTCTCCTTGTTCTAGTCTTGCACTTAGATGTGAAAAAGCAACGAACTAATCCGGCCTTGATATCTCAGACTTGTGAAATGCTGAAAAAATATCTTTTTCTTTTGACAGAATTTCGGTATGAAAGTGCTAGAAAATCTGTGTATTATTCATTTTGAAATGGAGGGAATTTATAGGAGTAAATAAGCCATTCACTAACGGTTGCATCCTTTCAACAATGAAACAACCGAACAGGTGCAACCTTTAACCGAAAGGATACAACCTCTTACGTAGTCGTAACCTTTCACTGAACCAATGCGACCCTCCGTAATTTTAGAAATATTTTTAATTCAAATTTCTCCAACAATCCCCCACATGAATGAAAATTAATGTAAATGCAGCGTAGACTCTGAAGAGATATCAAACGGAGCTCTATTGCATCGGGCGAGGTGGTTTGCTGCCTTGAACCTTCCCTAGTAGAATACCATCGGATATACTCGGCTAAGCAAAGAACTAGGTCTTGAACTGCGCAGGCTTTGGTGCATGCCTAGACAATGATATCAACACAATAGACCCTCTGGCCTTCTCGATGTTCTCATGGTTGTGTCCATTTTGGCCCTGGAACACCTTGGTTTCAGAAAGTGTGTTAGAGAATTCAGCCCTCAAATTCTCACAGAAGCGGCCCCACTTCCACCTACATAGGTGACCTCCTATAAAGAGTACTCTGCAATACCCCACTTGGCTTGACCAAGATATAGGAATCCTTAAAAGCTTCATGCTTAACCTAACAAAATCACAGAAAGAACTTTTGTTTTTAACAGAATGGGTAAGTGCTAACTGTCCCTCATAACTTAGTTGTCCCTTTTGAACCATGATCTTGGGATCTCTAGTCACTATGGTTGGGTTACCATTATAAGGGAACATGCGTAATAGGCTTAAGTCCCATCACGTTTGTAAAAAATTGACACCCGATCTCTAGCTTAACCTTTTCTTATAAGCGGATCCGCAAGATTCTCCTTCGACTTTACATAATCGAGGAAATCAAACCATTAGAGATCAATTAATAAATGGTATTATGTCTACCATTTATTAATCGTGACTTACCATTTTCCGTATTACTGTGTGCTTTTCTATCACTTACCGACTATTGCATGCTAATAACAGTGACAAATTCTGAGCCACACGCAATATCTTTTCAAGTATTCAACTCATTTCCATTTCATTGCTTTCATTATATCATTTTATTTAGGAAAATTTCCTTTACCAAGCACCCCCACATTTCCAAGAATATGATGAAGTTTAAATCAAGAGGATACTCTTCCCCCACAGGTTTTGGGTAAACCTCAAGTTAATCATCATCATTTCGCAACATTAATTGATTAAGGTAAGTATAGTTCAACGATTTGATGAATGTTGCTAGTACCAAAACAAAATTCATTAAACCTTGAATCACACTTTTCCACCTTGATCACCCCAAATTGATTAACTTCCTTATTATTTCGAGTTGAGCGTCTCAACAAACGCATAAACAACTTCATCTCCACATCTTGAAATATACAACACAAAACCGAAAGCAAATCTATAAATAATATGAATATAACTACAAAGATATGTATATATATTCATAGTATTAACATGTCACAATTTAAAGTGTTTACTTGAACACCTACATACAATACATACAAATTTATACAAATATTACACATCTATAATAATGTATAAATTAAATTGTTTAATACAAACAATGAACTAAATTTAAAGTTTAACAAAAGAAGTTCAACCATCAAGTTCATGCAATCATCGCGCGGACAGATTCATTCTTCCATAGTCTCGGTGACTATTTCTGCCACGTTTGACTGTTCAACTTTCCGAGGCTTTCGGAATTCATTCCTGTGGTGTCCTTGTTTCCCGCAGTTAAAGCATGTACCATTAAATGGCATTGCCTCTTGATTGCCCTTTTAACTTTCACCTTTGAACTTTCTTTTCTGGCCTTTGCCATTATTTTCACCGGAACTGGATTCCACCAAATTTGTATTCTATAAACCGGTCAACAATATATTTTCACCCTCTTGCACCGCAGGAGGATCCTCAGTTTGTCATTTTGCTAAACTCAAAGTTGTCAAATAGAATAGCATTTTCTAATGTCATTTCTTGAAGTTCTGCCCGTTGAACTTCTTCGGTTTTTCGTGGTGAGACGAACTCGAACCTTGCACAACAACAGGTTGCACAAACGACAAATGAGTTGTTTCCGATGTTCCTTCCATTTCTGTTCATAAACAGAAGATCAACGATCAAAGTTGCAAAACAGACTATGTTATTATGTACACTTTTCCCGATACTGGTATACCGCAATTTAAAAAATCACGAACACTTTAAACACATAACATGAACATTTCTGTAATCTACCGCCCCAAATAAACAACTTTCATTCTTTAACTAATAAGAAACAAGCGAGTAATTATAAAGTATTTTGGACTACACCTTTAGAGGAATAGAATGTTATTGTTCTACACCTTTAGTCACAAAATTGTAAGCGAATAAAACAATTATATAAACAGAAGGATGGTCAATGATCATAACCCAAACACCTAGTCTGCTACGGTTATACACATACGTACTGCTACATAATATTACTATTCTCCGGGCAAATATTAGACACCATACATGTGACACGGTGGTGGTGAAGGAATTCATGCAAGTATTAAGTATATCTGCTAGGTAATTTAGTTTACATCCCAAATATACATGCATGTTCATACCTAGCTATATGTACATATATCTATCAATGTAAATCAAAGTATACATCATAACATAAATCCTTTTAGAGTCGTTGGTTATCATAAAAAGAAATATTTAAATATGATAATCTAGACAACTAAAATCAACGTGAAAAGACATTATAAAATACAAGCATATATAAAAGTTTAAATTTTTGGGGCGTTACATTCGGCCTGCTTAAGAATTTTCGAGGAGAATACATAAGTGGTGAGATAATTAAGTATCCTGTTATTTTCAAATAACTCCAAATGCCTAATGTTTGAACGGAGTCCGTGTGAATCATTATCAGGATGGGTATTCTTTCAGCAGTTCATGCCAACTTGTCCAACGGATCAGACAAAGAAATATTTTTTATTCCAATCTTTAGTAAGAGCGGGAGACTTAGCAAGGACATGAAAGGGACCACATGTCTCATGTGGATACCTATTGACCAATATATATATACCAGCTCGCAACGGTATGAGATCTTCTGATGTTAAAAAGGTCAAAAATAGTGTTCAAAGTAGATCATGATTTCATGTTCAGGAGTGCAATAAGAAGTGATACAGTAGCTGAAAGATCAGACCAAGCAAATCACAAGTGTTGCAATGGCTAAAGAATCAGAGGAAGAGATGTTGAGAGCTAGAGGAGTAAATGAGAAGTAGCTTAAGTTCTTATAGGACTTTTTTCTAACAATCTTTTAGATAGAAAATTACAATAAGTTTTTCTTATCACTTAATTTCGTTTATGCTGTTTTAAAAACAATTCTTTTTAGCTGGAATAACAAATGTCATACTTGACCTACACATTTTAAAAAAAAACACCTAATTTAAAATGAAAAAAAAACCTAATAAACACAAAATAAACCATAAAATAATCAGTGGGCATCTCGTACCGGACCCCGATCCTCTGCTCTAAAAGGCACATAGCAGGGGCTGCTGTGACACAAAACAACGTCGTTTTGTGTATAAACGACGCCGTTTGATTCCGACTTTAAAAATAAAATAAAAAACACGCCAAACGGCATCGTCATTGCGGCCAAACGACGCCGCTTTCGCCAAAGACACCACGGCCGGCGAGGATGGCACGGCAGAGGATCGCAATTCATCTCGTACCGGTGCTTCAACTAGTGTGAATAATCAACGGGATGCACGGGTGCTTCAACCGGTATGAATAAAAAAACGGGAAAATTCGAGTACGAAAACCTTCGTCTTTTATGGAAAAAGATCCCGACGGTATAAATTTCCCACCGTATCGAACAGACACCTGAAAAAGCAGATCGCTTTTGAAATAAACGACGCTGTTTTGATAATGTTTTTTTTATTTTTATTTTAGGTCGGAATCAAACGATGTCGTTTCAGGTCGATACGGTGTCGTTTTGATACACAGCCGGGCGAGCTGTGCATCGTGTACCGGCGGGGATCGGGGTCCCGTCTTTTATCTTCCTCGTCATCAATGGTTACTACATGCATATTCCCAGTCCTTGCGGAAGTATCTATTCAAAGGGTTTTCCCAAAAAGGAGGGTAACATGTATGTTTTGCCGGACGAGCTATGGAGTAGAATTTTGGAGATTGGAGTTATTGAAAGTTCCAGTCTCGATTTCAAGGACCTCTGCAGCCTCTCCATCACTTGTCGACGTTTCAATAGACTCTCATCTGAAGATTATCTCTGGTCGGCTTTGCTCTCCTCCGATTTCCGATCCCAACAACCTCTTGTTTCTCATACGACACCGTTGCCTACTGCTTCCTCTTCTTCTTGGGCGTTCTGTAAATTCGTCTACAAGACCAGGTTTTTCTCACCTTATGATCTGTGCCCTAATGGTTAAGCATAATTTGTTTACTCTCGTCTTTCTTTCTTTCTTATTCATCATCATCGAGTAGCAAGTGCTTATGTAAATCAGTTTTTTGTTGCTAATTTTGAGATTAGTTCTTGTATCCCTAAATGATTACTCTAAATCGGTTACCTTTTCTTCTTTAATAATGTCCTCTTAATATTCAACGAATTCGGTGTGATTTTGATGGTAGATTTTAAACATAATTTTAGTGGGTAACATAGACGCTTTTTGTGGTTGGAATCTGTAATCATCAACAGCTACATAAGGCAA
This sequence comes from Gentiana macrophylla, assembly GCA_026214975.1. Taxonomy (NCBI): domain Eukaryota; kingdom Viridiplantae; phylum Streptophyta; class Magnoliopsida; order Gentianales; family Gentianaceae; genus Gentiana; species Gentiana macrophylla. The sequence continues at coordinate 71,319,987 of CM047811.1, read as the reverse complement.
AATAATTTTTTTTAAAGTTATCTTCCTATGTCATTTCTATTGTTTAAACATGGAGATTATACTCTTATATTTTTTGTGGGAGGGATTTTGTTCTACAGTTATGAGAGAGAAACAGAGCAGAAGCTTTGGGCGCAAAAGAGGGTAATTTTTAGAATTGAGAGTGAAATTGCTGAGTGTTCCAGAAAGATTTGTGAGTTAGAGACTCAATCTGCTGCAGAAAAAGACAGGATGGAAGCTACAATAGCTGAATTGTTGAACTTGGACAAGGCCAGGTAATAGATCTGATCAAGTGCCTTCTTCTCTTAATTTTTCATATTTAATGCACTTTTGTAGGTGGTGTTGTGTTCTTCTCCCCTCTTGAAGAACAATGTTGGTTAATACGAGCTCGTATAACAAAATGTATTGTTTTCCTTATTCATTTCTTTCTTCAACAAAGAGTTTCTCACTATTGGATAGCCCCTCACTTATTTCTATAGTTCTTCTTTGAACTTTATTTTGTGGACTCTTCCATGCCTATTGACGTGCGCCATAGTAAGAACATTGATCGTATCCTTTCTTAAAACCAATTTAAGTGCTATTATTCTATCACCTTTCTGCTAATGCCTATGACACCGTTCAACCTTAAAAGTGACAATCTTGTTCTCTTGTTTTATATACCAAAGTTTAAAACCCCGTGAAACTCTTCTAAATTTTATTCGACAGAGAAGAAATTTAAATTGTTACAAGGCTACCACTGGTTAGTTGGCTTAAACAAAAATGTAGGCTGTAATTAACAACTAGCCTATCCGATACAAAAAACATATTTTTTTTTATAGCAGCTTCTTGCATAAAACTTAATATCTTATACACCCCCCTCAAGCTTGGTTGTAAATATTGATACAACCAAGCTTGCACGATAAGTCACAGAATTGTGTTAGGAATAGGCTTTGTGAGGATGTCAACGATCTGAAACTTGGTAGAAATGTATATATTTGACAGATCCTTGTTGTCCACTCTTTCCTTCAAAAAATGTCGGTCAGCTTTCACATGTTTCATGTTTGGACTTGTCATGAAGCACTGGATCTTGTGCCATGCTTAGTTATGGCAGAAGTGTTATCACAGAACAGTTTAATGGAGGAATTCAGGGGCATTTTTATGTCTGATAGGACTTTCTTGATCCAAAGGCCATCACACACACCCAAAGCATGTTCTCGGAGCTCAGCTTCAGCACTGCTTCTCGATACCGTAGTTCGTTTTTTTACTTCTCCAAGTGACCAGATTACCCAAACATAGGTACAATACCCTGTGGTAGATCTTTTATCAATCAGAGATCCAGTTCAATCTGTTTCAGTGTAGTTTTTAACACTCTGCAATGACTTTTCTTGAAAAAAATACCTTGACCAGGATTTCCGTTGAGATGTCTCAGAGTACGATTGGCTGACAAGACTGACTGATAGCATATATCCAGCATGGTGTGAGATATGTAGAGTAATCTGCCAACCAGTCATTGATATCTGTCTTTGTCTACAGTATCAGACTGTTGGTCCTTCGATTTTTGGCCGCTGTCAATGGGTTTACATCCCAACATTCTTGTTTCTTGAAGTAGGTCAAGAAGGAGATAATCTATCATCTGTAAGAAAATTGTATAGGGGATGTTTAGTACACCTTTCATAAGAGCAATAGGCCTATTGTCAACAACAAGACAGGATTCTAAACAGTCATTTCCTGAACCAATAGATACATCCAAAGTTGAAGAGGGATTAGGGATACCTGTGTTACTATCATTAGGAATAGGGTCACCAATACATTCTTCTGACACAACCCTTGTATTATTCTGTTTTTTTTTTTTACTGTGAAAATGAATCAGAGGTGGCCTCTGACATTCTGGAATAAGTCATATAGTGTGGATGGTGTTAGGTATTGGGACGTATAGAAACATTCATGTTATCATAACTGATATCCCAATTTTGACAACCTTGAGAAGTTAAGTTATTGAATCTCAAAATACGGCCTATCTTCAAAAAAGGCAACATCCATAGTGTTGTAGTACTTTTTGGTGATAGGAGAAAAACACCTGTATCCGTTTTTATTTGCAGAGTAATCTACAGATACACATTAAATTGCTCGAAGGGTCCAATTTACTTATCTCTTGGGAACTATTATGAACAAAAGCAATACAACCCAATATCTTAAGAGGAATTGAAGGATGTAAGTGTGTATTCGGAAAAAGTTCAGAGAATACCTGCTTAGGGTAGTTGTATTTCAAATCCAGGCATTCTATTTATTAAAAAGGTAGCAGTTAGGATGGCATCACCCCGTTAGTATTTTTGGGGTGTTCATGGAAAACACAAGGGCCTTTTTTCAAGCAAGTGCTTGTTTTTCCGTTCTGACATCCCATTCTGTTATGGTGTTTCAACACAGCTGCTGATATGCACAACACCTTGTTTTTAAAAATGAAAATAAAAATCTCAGAGTGTTTCAAAATAGTCTTTGGCATTATCAGTTTTGAATACTTTAATCTGTGTACTAAACTGATTAAGAACCATCTTATGGAAATCTGTAGAAATTAAACAGGAAGAAATAACTGTTTTTCAAACTGAGGCACTGATATTCCTTAATGGTAGGAAACCTTATTTAACGAGACTCTCACAGCCGCCTCTTTATTAATAAAACAGAAACATACCTAAATACTTTTAGTACCAAGAATACCCTTTCTAAACAAATAGATAAATACACACACTACAGACTTTGGACTAATATTTCTCGACACTCCTCTTCAAGTCGGGCATTGATTTTACACATGCCCAACTTGCTATTTAACTTCTCAAAGTCTGTCCTTCCGAGGACCTTTGTCAATCCATCTGCCACTTGTCTAGCGGAAGGTATAAACGGATTGCAAATCAGACCATCTTCCTGCTTCTCTTTAATAAAGTGTCTCAATCTCCGCGTGCTTGGCCCTGTCATGCTGAACATGATCATTAGCTATGTCTATGGCATCCTTGCTGTCACAAAGCAACCTCAAAGGCAATTGAACTTGAACCTTTAAGTCTTCCAACAGTTACTTCATCCATAAACTTTCACACACTCCTAGGGTCAGGGCTCTGAACTCGGCTTCAGCACTGCTACGAGCCATAACACTTTGCTTTTTACTTCTCAAAGTTACCAGATTTCCCCATCTGAAACCACAATAACCAGTCATAGTTCTACGGTCTTTGTGATCAGCCCCCAGTCTACATCTGTAAACAATTCTTTGCTTCTTGTTTCGGTTTTCCCAAAGAAAACCCCTTCCTGAACATGTTTTTGGTATACTAATCTCTTCTTCACTAAAACAAAAACAATGAATAGTTCCTCCTCCTCATCATCATCATTATTATTTACAATAACAATTTTAAAATTAGACTTTATTATTTTGATGATCATGGTGTTGTCTTAGATATGCAACATTGCAACTCGAAAAGGGTGTAATAGCTCACATTTGTTAGGCATATAGCCATAGTAAATAAAAGAGATTCTGTCTTATTCCATTTTTACTAATATTTTTATTTAATGTCAGTGTAGATTATAGCTGAGATTTGTTGGTTCCTGCTGAAATACAGTGAGTTAAGAAAAGGATGTTGAGTTTTGTGTGATTCTGCCAGGCATGCATCAGTTGCATTAAATGTGTGGCAGCCGGAAGTTATCAGGGGTCAGCAAAAGAAAATAGTTGAACAACATGATGTGCCTGTTGAATCTCGAATAAGTACACTTGAGATGGAGCTCAGGCTTTGCAAGAAACAATTTGCTGTATGCTGTAAGGCCCTAGTAAGTGGAGAAACAGTTTCATGTAGCATACTTTTGATGTATGCGTAGGATTGATTATTCTTTTAAACTTGTATTTACGCAAGAAGTTTTATATGGGAGTGCCATTGCAGAATGCTGAAAAAGTAAGGCTTGAGGCAGCTAAAGAGAAGTTGGCTTCTGCTAAATATCACCCCTTAAATGATTTCAGTTCTACGACTAGCAAGGTCAATGCAGTTAACAAGAGAAGAAAGAAGTTGAAGCGTGGGACTTAAGTATGTTTCTGTTTTTGGTTTCATATTTTAGTTTTTGTTGTCTGTATTTTTCTCTTACATTGATGGAAAATCTTTGTTTCAATGGCTGTGCCTGAGAGTGGATGTTAAGATTCACTAAGTTTGTTTAATTGGTCTGACATTTGTAGTTTCTGCTTGTAATGTTAAGGTTGAAGGAACACGGTAGCATGTCGTCAGTGTATTTTGTTTCTCTGTAGAATGTGTTGTTTCCTTAGAATTTATGAATGAAAACCCTTAGGAGGACATGGTTGGTTTGACGATACTTTCAAATAAACCTTTACAAAATCAATTGAGTACCACGGGAAACTTGGCTTGATTTGTACAAGAAGTTGTAGTACGATCATGCGGCTGTGGCTGTGGATTCTCGAAGATCATCATCATCATCAAGAGACGATCCATCCATGGGATTGGAAATGGGTGAAGATAAACGACGTTAAAATCTTGGATATTCTGTAACGTTCAAGACTTGACCTACAAGGAATTAAAAATCAACTACTTTGGTTATAATCTCAAAATTTTCCTCTTTCGATCTGACTGGGAAGCTCTTTGCCTTTATAGGGATTTTTTAACGAGTTTCTTGTAGTGTCGCACTACTTTTTCTTATAAGCCTATATAAGACTAATTGTCTCTAAGGAGAAAATGTATGTGCCAACACTCACTTAAACTCGTAATGGTGCAACGAGAAGCATCGAGTGTTTGCTAAAGAACAACATATGGCTCTTGATAGTGTGAGCTTTTTGTGAAGAAGTCTGCAAGTTGGCTTGCTCCTTTCTTCTAATCTTATTAGTAAGATAGGTAAGTTTATGGCACTTCACTTAGGATAAAGAGTCGCAAAGCATAGAAGATGAAGCAAACGTCAAAGAAATAGTGTCATGTTGAAGATGTTGTTGAGTAAAATGACAGTCGATATCAATATGTTTGGTATGCTAATGACTAATATATCTCATGCATTTCTTGAGATTATTAGATGTTTTAGATGCATTTTCTTAATATTTTGTACTACGAGGTCGAGGGCACACGAAATCTCGTTGTTTTTAGTGAGTTTATGCATATTTTATGGCCTATTTTATTTTTGCGGGAGTTATGCGCGGTATTTATGCCTATATTTGCAAGATAGAGGTTGATTATGAGTCCAGGAAGAGAAGATTTAGTGAGGATAGTCAAGTTGGGGTAGAAGCATGTGCCCGAAGCTAAAGAGATTGAATTGATAGAATTTTTTAATGTTTTCACCCTACGTACTAGAGTTCATCTGCAATTTGATCCATCTTCAAAGCTTTTGCTGGATTGGACGTCCTCATAAAAGTTGTAGACAATTGAATGAGCTTCCCAACGGAAATTGAATCACTCAAATACGAGCTCTACACGCAATGATATCGCTATATTATTGAAGATGTGACGATCGTTTTTCAATCTGCCCTATTTTGAGGTTGCAGGTGGGCGCCCGTGATCATAGGCAGACGCTTGCATCTAGTCCTTTTCAATTCATGTTACAGTGGCAGGCAGGCTGGCATTGTTGTCGTTTTAATCCGTTGTAAGTGTACCAAGGTGTAAGATGATGGATGTATACATATTGGTACTGGTACTCTGGTATTGTATAAAATTCTAGTCAATATGACTAATCAACAAAAGCTGGGTGGAAAGTCGGGATTCAAAAGCTGAGGATCCGGACTCACTGCCAGATGTGGACCATTATTACTATTTTTTAGACATTGGAGTTGTAGAAAAACACAATTTGAAGAGGTAAAGGAAGAAAATCTTTTCGATTAATTTTCCTTGACTACATCTGTTGCTGCCGCCATGCTTTCTTATACTACAAGAGTCCTAGGTCTACTGAATTCGAAATTACATTGCAAGAGATAAACATATGAATTCAAACGACTCAAATGCTAGGGATTAGATAAACTCTAAATGCTTCTGTCCAAACAGTTCCGGATTCATTGTTTGCAGTGTTTGATTCAAGATGGATTGAGGCAAAGGTGCACTTCTTCATCCTTATCACCCCGACAGGTATTTATCCGATTTCTTGTATCAAAATTCAAACTTTATCACTTAATCTTTGTATAAGATAATCATCGCCGGTTTAGTGTTTTCTAAAAGGTCTGAACCGCATATTTTCTTAGGCCTCATAACTTGTTGGGCCAATCTTTTATTGTAACTGAAACTGCTGATGTGTTGACTGATTTTGATTTGCATTCTTTATTTTTCAAAGATACATCGATCCGATCTTTATTAACCCCTCTCAAACTTGGCTGGGGTGGATGCTGTAGACCAAGTTTGGGTATGAGTTGAGTGAAGGGACCTTGGGGCGGAGGTGTAGTGAATAAGTCTGCCAATTGACCATTAGCTGGAGCTTGTATAGTGATCAAAAGCTTTCGAGCTACCTGCTCCCTAACATAATGATAGTCTAACTCAATATGTTTACTCCTTGCATGGAAAACTGGATTGATTGTCATGTATAGAGCACTCAAATTATCACAGTAGAGGACTGGTACTGATAGATTAGGGATCTTAAGTTCTTGAAGTATGTATGTGAGCCAGGTGAGTTCGGCTGCTGTATGGGCCATGGCTCTGTATTCTGCTTCAGTGTTTGTAATAAAATTGAGCCAGGTGAGTTCGACTGCTGTATGGGCCATGGCTCTGTATTCAGCTTCAGTATTAATAAAATATTTTACCTTAATTCATATCTTATGCTTGAAAGTTTTGACTCAGTGTCATCGACCGTACTACGAATATTTGTGTGAGACCTATGATTCAACAACTTTGAAATGAAGCAACAATGTAGAGTTATTACTTCCATTTTCTCAATCACGCTTTAATCAAGAGCAAGGAATTCTCATTGGTAAATTATTATACTTTCTCATGGACATGCTCATTCTCGCTTTCTGTGGAGATCATGGAAATATTTTCCAGATTTCATTTCGGAATCTATAATATCCCTCGAAGGGGATGTCCATTCAACCATTTCTCTATTGAAAATCTAAGCCCATGCCCATATAAGAGGAGGGGCTTCATCCCCAAAACCTAGGTTGTGTGGTGAGGGAAGTCCATTTCTTAATATGGTGGGTTACACAATCACAAGTTCCCAATGTGGGACACTTTAACACGCCCCCTCAAGTGTGGGCCTATAAAGAGCCCGGGTCACATGACACACAAGGCATATAAAGGGCACTCTTAAGGCCAAGAAAGAGGCCCAACACTTGCACAATAAAGGGTTGACTCTGATACCATGTTGACAATCTAAGCCCAAGCCCATATAAGAGGAGGGGCCGCATCCCAAAAACCTAGGTTGTGAGGTAAGGGAAATTGATTTCTTAATATGGCAAGTTACACAATCACAAGTTCCTAATGTTGGATACTTTAACATTTTCGAAGGAAACTAATTGAATACGAAGGGAGACTTGGCTTGCTTTGCACGACATGGCCAGGGTTAAGTTTCATGCAAATGTGGATTCTGGATGATCATCAAGAGACATGGATGTGGAACAAGATCAAGGAAGTTGATTTGAGTTTTCTCAGTTTGCGCAGTGTATATCCAGGTGGCTTTTACGGTGTAGATATTCTTGTCTTGCAGGGCTCTAAATCATTGTTCTTCTGCAACTTTCATAACTCTACATACAAGGAATTACAACCCATCAACTTTGGTTATAAATGTGAAATTTTCCCCTTCCTATCTGATAGGGAATTGACAGATGGTTATCTCAGTGTTGTTGCTTCGTATAAGCACGTTTGGTGGGGTGTTCGCAAGTTCGGTACTATTTAATATTTTCTTTGGTTTTTCCTATCTTCTTGCTTTTTAATTTTGGATTTTGGGGCAATGCTACCTCCCCGGTCACTAACCGCTAACGTGGTATGGAGCGACTTCTTATTTTCTAATTGCAACATGATTTATAATTATAGGCCGGATCATACCACGTCAGGATATTGTGAATGGGTCATTTTTCTAAAATTCTAATAAAAGAGTTGAGCCCCTAGCTAAAACTGGATGGGATTAGGGGTGTAAACGAGCCGAGTCGAAGCGAGTATTACTCTAAACGAGTCAAGTATTTTAAAATATTATCGAATACGAGTATTTCAAACTCGAGCTCGAGCTGAGATTCAAGGAAGTTTTACAAACTCAAGCCGAGCTTGAGTTTTGTATCGAGCTTATCGAGTCTAATAGGTATGAAATTTAACTCGAAAATAATTTAAATTATCAAATGGTAATAGCAAAAAATGTCATTTTGGATGGTTATTATATAAATTTTCTTATTTAAGATTCAAAGAATAATTCATTGAGTCCTAAACTAGATTATTAATGCAAAGTATTTGATGGACAACATGATACAAAAGATATAAAATCAAAAAATACAAAAGAATTTGATATCACAATTACAATCATTACAAATATAAAGATTCATAAACATATTTATAACTAGCCTTAAAACCCGTGCATCATGCACGGGACGATGTGAATCATAAAACTAAACTATTTAATAAAAGTATGTTTTCAACAAAAAAAAAATATAAAAAAAATCCCTCCCGGTTATTAAAGTAACTCCGGTAGAGATTCTCCTTATTGTCAAAGTTTCAACAATACACTATTCTGGCCAGTAATTTTTATTATAACACCAAAAAAGAAATTACCACAAGTTGATTTTTATTGCATAAAAGTTATACAACAAAATGCACCATTGCAATGTAGCTATGAATTGAAGGAAATAACCTTATCATGGATAGGGAACATAAGTTACATAATGAATTAATAAAAGCTTCACATTTTATTTCATGTGCATAAGAACCCCCCCTCTTTATTTAGAAGAAGAACCCCAAATATTTATTACCATCTTATCATAACATCCACCACCATCTTTGTATACCTATTCTTTTATAGGTGGAGAATAATATATAAACCGAAATCCGAATACATACAAAAGTTTAGTGACAAAAAAAAGCATTATTTTTCCAAAATGTACACGTCTTTTGATGTAAAAAAATCAGAAATATGAGTGAAGAACATACAAATAAGAATGTTAAACTCGGTATAAATTTTTGCAATGACCGCAGACAATGCGAACTCTTAGTTGTGAAACTTCAATCATTTCGTGCATGATGCACACATTTTTTTGTTTTGTTTTAGTATGATGTGTATTAAAAAATGATGTGCAAGGGGCACCACCATTTGCAAATACGTGTTGCCTTTTTATTTGCACGTTACCACTGTAACCTTTTATTCTCATGTTTCCTTCGGATATTGAAACAAAAAGTGGAAGTGTAGCATTGTGGCTATCTGATGATTCAAATGCTACACCTTTTTTTAATAATTCAGAAGAACTCGCCTTGAAATTTTCCTGTATTTGTAGTTATCAAGACATTACTAAAAGAATCAGCTAGAAACCAAATTTTCAACAAAAAGTTCCCCATTCAATTTCAAAGTCATCGATATAGTTGCCATGCTAAAAAAACAATGGATATGTCAAATAAATAAATAAAAAACAATGAAAAACTCCAATACAGTACCTGATACATATTTCCAAGGCATAAGTTAAAATGGATTAGAGGAAAAGAATTCAAATGCAAAAATAAAGCACATGAAAAAGAAATACAAACTACAAATGGTAGGCTACAACCATAAAAATCATATAAGTATACCATTAGCATCGTGGCAAAGCTTAGGAGCATTTATCGATCTTGCCTCTAATAGCAAAGGGAGGAAATGACTGTAAGTTTAATTGTGAAACAACTAAAATAATTATAATAATACACCGATTCCATTACTGTTTTATAATTGAAAAAATAAATAAATCAATCAATAAAATCCATCGTCGACAAAACCTGCATATTGACCACTAAAAAGAATATCATCACCATGAATACAACTAAATCTTGCTGAGGCAACTAAAAAGAGATGATATACAAAAGAATGACAATTTCACTTGGAAAATTTGTCATCGATTGGGCAAAACGTGCAAAAAAATTACCCATTTCAAACCTAAACAACAACACATTCAAGTTATTCAAAAAATTTCCACGCCAGCCAATGGACGGTGAATATGCTTTTTTCGAAAACTTGACCTACTCCACCGTTAATCAAGCAACGACTTATTCCTCTCATAAAATCATCAGCCTTCCTGATTTCACATTGATATATTGACATTTCCTTAATTTATCAAGGACATATGAGCAATTTATGTATTATTAGCGATTTGTTTATGCTGATTTTTTTGAAGGGATGTTTAGGCTAAATTAAAGTGAGGGAATTCATGCGGGATTTAAGGAAGTGAAATTGTTATTTGAAATATTTTGAATTGGAATTAATATAATTAATTATTTCGGTTTCTTAGGGATATTTGAGATTAATGGTGTAATGATTATTTCATGCCAATAATAAATGACACTACAATTTGGTAAATTTTGTTGGATCGTAACGCTCACTAAATTACTCTAGAGGGTGGGGGGGGGGGGGGGTGAATAGAGTAATTACCGGATTATGACTATTTTTTCGACTTAAGATAATTTCGGAGTTTCAACCTAGTTTTTTAGTTAATTAAATAGGCGGGAGACTATCTAATTAAAAAGAAAAACTAAGTTATCCTAGTTATCTATGTGATCTAATTTGCACGTAACAGGATTACAAGCAAACTTTTTTTAGATCAGGTTAGCTAGGTTGTTACTAGCATGCAAGATATTACCTAAGTGTTGTTGATTAGGTGAGAAAACACTTAGCATATTTTATGTTGATTAACTAGCATGCAATGTCCTAAGGCGTTACAAAACAAAAACAACAATCCAAGAAAAACAATCATTCAAGAATGTTTTACTTGAATCAACTTCGATTCAAGTATAACACTAAAGCTATACTATAAATCTATACGGTTACAAACACAATACAAAAGTTGATTCAAGTAAAACATTCTTGATTGTTGTTTTGCTTGGATTGTTGCTTTTGTTTTGTAACACCTTAGGACATTGCATGCTATTTAAACAACATAAAATCTGCTAAGAGTTCTCTCACCTAATCAACAACACTTAGGTAATATCTTGCATGCTAGTAACAACCTAACCTGATCTAAAACAAGATTGTTTGTAATCCTGTTAGGTGAAACTTAGATCATATAGATAACTAGGATAACTTAGTTTTTCTTTTTAATTAGATAGTCTTCCGCCTATTTAATTAACTAAAAACTAGGTTGAAACTCCGAAATTATCTTGAGTCGAAAAAGTAGTCATAATCCGGTAATTACTCTATTCACCCCCTCCAGAGTAATTTAGTGCGCGTTATGATCCAACAATTGGTGTCAGAGCGAGGTCACTAGTTGTCTTGCCTCTGTGCTGTTTTGTTGTGATCTGAAGTTGCTATCTATACTATCTGTGTGTAGTATTTGCTATAGTTCTGTTTGAGTGTTTTTCTTTTGCTGTGTTGTTGCTTGTTGTTTGTGTGTTGCTATGTTTAGAGCTGATTTCAAACCTAGCTTCTCATCTTTCAAAGACTGATTCTCCTTGAGCAAGTTTTCTGCCCTAGACTCCAACTCAGCAATAGTATTCAAAAGAGAGCATGTAAGCTTATCCTTTTCTTCTACTTCCTGTTTCAAATCATTGATTTTAGATTTTAAATGCAAGGTGCGTGCAGCTAACACTTCAGACAGATCATACAAAATATCTTTGGTGGGAGAGGAATTTTTTACCTCTGTGTCATACTCGTGGTCCGAATGAGCCATCAGACACAGATTGTCCTTGGATATGCAAACATTGGCATGTTCACTCTTAATCGAGCTGGATTGGACTTCGACCTTAGTCGTCGTCCCAAGCAGCAAAGCCCTTGTACTTTTGACCTGAATTCTGTTTAGGCCATGCTACTTTTCCAGATCTAACTTTCTTAGGATGAGGACAGTTAGCTTTAAAATGACCTTTCTGATTACAGTTATAGCATTTATTTTCAATGAAGAGATTCATTATTATTAACCACTTGAGGAGCAGAATGACGACGAGTTTATCCCTTCTTCTGTTTCAAAATTTTCCTGAATTTTTGAACCAGAAGTGCAATATCCTCATCGTCATCTTCGCTTTCACTCAAGGCAGTCTCAGGTTCGACTCTGGGAACTTCAGCTTGAAAAGCTATGTTCCGTGCACGGTCCATAAGATGTTTACGATAATTCATTTGAGCCTCGTGGACAAGTAGGGAACCAATCAATTCCTCCTTACTGAGAATATCAAGGTCTATTGCCTCCTCAATGGTTGTGGTCCTTGGATCCCACTCGATAGGCAAACACCTTAATATTCTCTGACAGAGTTTTTCATTTATGAAGTGTTCACCTAGTGACTTAAGTTGATTGACAATCCCGGTAAATCTTGAGTCCATGTCACTAATTGATTCGTTAGGGTTCATCTGGAATGATTCATATTCATGCATGAGCCTACTCAATCTAGACTTCTGAACCTGAGTAGTACCTTCATACCTCATGCACAGACTATCCCATATTTCTTTAGCGCTGTTGCATGAAGCTACATAGTCACATTCAGATGGACTGAGTGCACCAGAAAGAATGGACATTGCTTTGGATTGCAGTGCAAGAAGTCTCATATCTTCTTGAGTATAGTCATTTCTTTCCTTAGCAACCTCAATCTCAATTCCATCAGTCTTAATGGTTTTCATTGGAATGTAAGGACCATCCTCAATGCAGAACCACAGCTGGAGGTCGATAGACTCCAAATGAAGTCTCATAGCATGTTTCCAACGACCATAATTTGTACCATCAAAGAAGGGTGGTCTAGTGCTAGACATACCATCTCTCTGGGGAAAATTCTGGCTAGAAGAAGCCATGCTAGCAAATGTTATGATTTTTTGGATGATAAATGAAATGCAGATTACAATGAAGAGATTCACTAAGATACTAATGTAGTGATACAATGCAAGTTCTCCTAACAACTACATTGGTTACAATGCAGTTTATATGAACCTTAATAAACCGTGACACAAAGTCAAGAAGTGGATTATGAGTACAGTCGAATAAGTGTAGTGAGTGGTGTGTGCACCTAAGTATGTTGCAGGCAGATTATTGTCTGAGTTAGTGACTGATTTTAAGTTCAGAATATTAGAGTCAAAGTGAGGAACCTAATAACAGTTCCACTAATCGAGCAGGACAATAGGGGCCTTGGCTTTCAATATTCTTTGGAGGATATTCCAGCCAAACCCTCAGTCTTTGTCTCCAGTGGTAAAGAGAAATTTTATGAGCCTAGACTCATTGCTGCAGAGAAAGCATCTAACATTGCCTCTTCTTCCACTTCTAAGAAATCACCCATGTACGCTCCATCTACACCTCCACACACTACACAGCGTACTGATTACACTAAGGCTCATTTTGACTGTGTTGTATCATCTAGGATGTCTCACGCATTTCAGTATGAGAGAAGGGCTGCTAGGAACACCACTCCTAGAGGTCCTAATTTTCAGACTGGATATGCTGCATCTTATTCTGCATTTCAGCATCCACCTTATGCATATCAACATCCATCCAGGTTCCATGACTCTAGGGTACACATGGCATCCAACTACACACATATGCGTCCACGCATGGCCCCTATTCATACATGGTTCCATGAGAACAACCGTTTTGGTCAAGGTTATCCTTATCCGCATCCTCTTTATTTTGTCTTACTTGGACTAGCTCCTAGGACCAGCACTGCTACTTTTGGTAGTACTTTTGGCCTTTGAAAGCTTTCCTAAAATGCCTAAAATGAAGAAGGGTTGGGTACCAAAGGGTACCTTACCTAAATGAGTCTAACCCATTTAGGACCCAAAGACTTTAGGGTACCTCAGCTTCCTTTTTGGTTGTAGGTGTGCCTTAAGTCTAAGGGAATGCACAGCAGCACCAAATGGTGTTTGGACAACGGTTGTTCTAGACATATGACCGGTAACAAAGACCTTTTCATCTCATATACTGCCAAAACATCTGGTTGGACGGTAACCTTTGGTGATAGTCGTAAAGGGAAGATCCTTGGACAAGGATCAGCCGGTAATCCTAAGTCTTTAATCATAAATAACGTGCTTTACGTCAACGACCTGCAATATGAATTAATCAGCATCTCACAACTCTACGATGCAGGAATACGTATTATGTTTAATGAATCTTGTGAGATAAGGAACAATCTTGGTGAGCTTGTGCTGTCCGGTCCTAGAGAAGATAATATATATAAGATCGAACTGGACAAGCTGACAGATTGCTTTATAACTTGTCTTGTGTCACAGCATGATAACATCAACTTATGGCATAGACGGTTAGGTCATGTTGGTATCACCACCATCCAAAAACTGTGCAAACAATATTTGGTACGTGGCTTGCCACAACTGGACTTAAATGGGTTTGAAACTTGTGAGCCTTGTATTAAAGGAAAATAAACTAGAACCTCATTCAAGTCTAAGCATGACATTACCTCTTCTCGATCGGATTCTTGAACTAATGCATGTTGATTTATTTGGCCCTATTCGAACTAAAAGCTTGGGTGTTAAGTTTTATGTACTTGTTGTAATAGACGATTATTCTCGTTATACATGGGTTTTGTTTTTGACTCATAAGAGTGATAGTGCTTCGGCATTTGAAGTTCTTGTGAAGCAACTACAAAACACTTATGATATAACGGTTGTAACCGTTAGGAGTGATAGAGGAGGAGAATTCTTGGATACTCCACTTATTCACTTCTGTGAACAGTCGGGTATTAGACATGAATTCTCAGCCCTTGAACTCCACAACAAAATGGCGTAGTGGAACGCAAAAATCGTACCATCCAAGAATGTGCTCAAACAATGCTAAATGAATTTAACCAACCTCGTTTCTTATGGGCTGAAGTTGTATCTAGTGCATGCTATATAATTAATCGTTTAACTATTCGTAAGAAACTGCACAAAACCCCATATGAGTTATTGAGAGGCCGACCTCCAAAATTTAGTTATTTTCACGTTTTTGGCTGTAAATGCCACGTTCTCAATGACAAAGATAACTTGGATAAGTTTGCATCTAAGTCTATAGAGTGTATTTTCGTGGGATATTCAGAAAACTCTAAGACATATAGATGCTATGACCCAAGTAATCGGCGTATTATTGAGTCCATCCATGTCACCTTTCTTGAATCTACTTCCATGACTAATCCTGTTATTGAGAATGCTGAATATTTAGAACAGGACTTGGAAAATCATCAAATAGATGATGAATCGATCTTTTGCGGCAAAGACAATGAATGATTATTCTTATCCAAATTTCTCTCTGCTCAATTTTCACTCGAGATTAAATTACGGTGAAACAGATCAAAACCACCGCTCCAACGGTCCAAATACAAAGAGGCCATTTCGAATCGTATAATCTTTGAAAATCTTGACATGCAAGCGACTTCATCTAATCGACGATAGGATTGCTTCCATTCACAAGATCTCATAATTGGAGATCCTAATGATGGTGTAAGCACATGTCGGTCCACTCCACCCTTCACTTTCACCATTGCAAGTCTTAGTGTCAGAAATAAAACCTAAAAACATTAAAGATGCATTACTTGATACTGATTGGATATCGGCTATGCAAGACGAGTTACACCAATTTGAGTGTAATAATGTTTGGGAACTTGTTGCCTTACCTAAGAACAAGTCTGCCGTAGGAACCCGGTGGGTCTTTAGAAATAAGCTTGATGAAAATGGCAAAATAACTTGAAACAAAGCTAGGCGGTGGCTCAAGGTATAGCCAAGAGGAAGGCATTGACTATGATGAGACCTTTGCACCAGTTGCTAGACAAGAGGCTATTCGTCTCTTAATTGCCTTTGCATCAGCTTATAATATAAAATTGTTTCAAATGGATGTAAATAGTGTGTTCTTGAATGGGTACATTAAGGAAGAAGTGTATGTTCGACAACCTCCCGGTTTTGAAGATCCACTTCATCCAAACCATGTTTACCATCTCAAGAAAGCACTCTACTGTTTTGAAACAAGCCCCTCAAGCTTAGTACGATAGACTTTCTTCCACTCTTACCTCAAATGGCTTTTCTCGTGGGCATATAGATAACACTCTTTGATATAAGTCAATCGGGTCCGATATTCTTTTAGCGCAAGTGTATGTCGATGACATTGTTTTTGGCTCTATTGAATCACTTTGTGCAGAATTTCAATCACTCATGGCCTCACAATTTGAAATGTCGGCTATGAGAGAGCTCACTTTCTTCCTTGGTCTACAAGTCAAACAAGCACCCGATGGCACACACATTAGCCAATCGAAATATGTTAATGACATGCTTAAAAAGTTCAAGTTTGAAAATCTAAAACCGGCTACAACACCTATGAGTTCGTCAGTCAAACTTGAGCTTGATGAGAATGGTCAACCTTTTGACTCTAACATCTACCGTAGCATGATAGGTTCACTGCTTTATCTCACCGCATCTAGACCCAACATCATGTTCTCTGTTTGCATGTGTGCACGTTATCAAGCTAATCCTTAGATATCTCATTATAATGCGGTAACACATATTTTTAGATATCTTAGACACACACCCACACTTGGTCTCTGGTACTCTGAGGCCTCCACTTTCACACTACTTGCTTTTAGTGACACCGACTATGGTGGTTGTAGGATCGATAAAAAGAGCACGAGTGCAACGTGCCAATTCTTAGGTGATAGACTCATTTTTGGGTATTCTAAGAAACAACCTAGTGTTGCTCTTAGTACTACCAAGGCCAAGTATGTCTCCCTAAGTAATTGTTGTGCCCAAATTCTATGGATCAAACAACAACTTTTAGATTTTGGTGTTACCTTTTCTTCCGTACCAGTCTATTTTGAAAGTACCAGTGCCATAGACTTGTCGCGAAACCCCGTCTTACACTCCCGGGCTAAGCACATAGATATTCGGTATCATTTTATACGTGACCACATGCAAAATGGTACTATTTCTATTGAGTTTGTGCCTGCGAACCCACAAGTTGCGGATATTTTCACTAAGCCGCTTCCTCAAGCGCTTTTTGAAAATTTCGTAGTGATCTACATATGGTTCCTTCCTAAATTTTTTTTCTCTCTTTTGCTTAAGTTTTCAAACTAAGGGGGAGAAGTCATATGTAGGGGGAGTATAGATTTAGGGGGAGTTTTTAAAAGTTTAAGGGTATTTTGAAAATTAATCAAAAAGGGGAGAATTGTTGTGCCCTCTTTTTGGTAAGTTTGATTAATTTTCATAATCACCTTTATTATATGTTAATTATTCTCTATCTCGTGTACTAACACTTTTATCGAGCATTTTTTTTGCAGGTACACTAATCACATCGTAGATGATTAAATTATAGCTCTATGATACGATGTGTAATATTGCAAATTAGTGATCAAATTAATTCACAACATGTGATGGCAACTTTATGTTGTACACATTACGTGGATTAATTTTTATAACTCTTATGGCAATATTTAATTTAATTCGATCAAGTATGCAAACATATTATTATGTTATGGCATATTTGTGTTGGATTGTTTTTTTGGGCCAAACATATATATATATATATATATATATATATATATATATATATATATATATATATATATATATATATATATATAAGTAAAGTGCCTGATAATCTTTGTGATTAAATGATGGTCTATCTCTCTAACTCTCTGGGGACCTCTTTCTTTTCTAATTAATATATCAAGTCCATGAAGCCCAACTTTTCTTAACCTAATTTCCTATTATCTCTAAAACCTTTTTTTTTACCAAATTCTGCCGCCCCCCACTTGCACCTTCCTAGAAGGCTCCTATTTTATATTTTAATACCCACCACATATTTCTCCTTCCCTTCCCAATACACGTCTTTATCTTTTTACTCTCCTAATATCACATTATCTTGAAACACTCTATTCTTCCAAAAGTCCTCATCATTAACTCCTTCAGCTTTCTCATCTTCTAACATCTCCTCCCCTTTCTCTTGTAGTAATTCTTCCATCTCCTTTCTTGTTTCTAGAAAAGAGTTCTTCCCATTTTCATTAAACACTTCTACTTTTACGATAACCTCAACGTCCTTCTTCTTTCTTTCTTATGGCAATCTCTTTTGTTCTTCTAGAAAATCTTTCTTCTTTTCTATGCAATTCTCGTCTCTCTAATTTCTAATACTGATAAAGCGAGGATCTTTTTAGCTCAATGACCAGCGACATACATGTGAAGGTAAGCCCCCGTTTTGTCGAGATCGAGGATGGTAAAGCAACACGTATGAAATTAGGCATATTTTGATGCTACACCCTCTGAGACCATTAAAGGTGTACTCTACCGAGGTCAATGATGCCTGTTTTTATTTTTATTGATGGATGGTAACACACACTAAATTACTCTAGAGGGGGAGGGGGGGTTGAATAGAGTAATTACCGGATTATGATTACTTTTTCGACTTAAGATAATTTCGGAGTTTCAACCTAGTTTTCTTTTTAATTAAATAGTCATAATTAGATAGTTTTCTTTCAACCTAGTTTTCTTTTTAATTAAAAAAGAAAACTAGGTTGATACTCTGAAATTATCTTAAGTCGAAAAAGTAGTCATAATCCAGTAATTACTCTATTCACCCCCCCTCAAGAGTAATTTAGTTCGCGTTACGATCCAACAATAAAAATATAATCAGGCATCATTGACCTCGGTGGAGTACACCTTTAATGCTCTCAGCGGGTGTAGCATCAAAATATGCCTAATTTCATACAATGTTGCTTACCATCCTCGATCTCGACCAAAAATGGGAGCCGAGGTTGCTTTACCTTCACATGTTTGTCAGTGGTCATTGGAGCCAAAAAGCTCCTCGGTTTATTGTAGTAGAACAGAGAGACGAGAATTGCATAGAAAAGGAGAGAGCTTTTCTGGAAGGAAAGAAAGAGATTTCCATAAGAAAGAAGAAGGATGTTGAGGTTATCGAGAAAAGTAGAAGTGTTTAATGGAAATGGGAAGAACTCTTTTCTGGAAACAAGAAAGGAGATGGGAGAATTACTAAAAGAGAAAGGGGAGGAGACGTTAGAAGATGAGAAAGCTGAAGGAGTTAATGTGATGGAGACTTTTGGAAGAACAGAGGTGTTTGGAAGATAGTGGGGATATTGGGAGAGTAAAAAGATAAATACATGTATTGGGAAGGGGAGGAGAAATATGTGGTGGGTATTAAAATATAAAATAGGAGCCTTCTAGGAAGGTGCAAGTGGGGGCGGCAGAATTTGGTAAAAAAAAGGTTTTAGATATAATAGGAAATTAGGTTAAGAAAAGTTGGGCTTCATGGACTTGATATATTAATTAGAAAAGAAAGAGGGGCCCAGAGAGTTAGAGAGATAGACCATCATTTAATCACAAAGATTATCAGGCACTTATATATATATATATATATATATATATATATATATATATATATTTGGCCCCAAAAAATAATCCAACACAAATATGCCATAACATAATAATATGTTTGCATACTTGATCAAATTAAATTAAATATTGCCATAAGAAGTTATAAAAATTAATCCACGTAATGTAATACAACATAAAGTTGCCATCACATCTTGTGAATTAATTTGATCACTAATTTGCAATATTACACATCGTATCATAGAGTTATAATTTAATCATCTACGATGTGATTAGTGTACCTGCAAAAAAAATGCTTGTTAAAAGTGTTAGTACATGAGATAGAGAATAATTAACATATAATAAAGGTGATTATGAAAATTAATCAAACTTACCAAAAAGAGGACACAACAAATTTCGGTTTAAATTTTATGTTTTGTAGGAAGTAAAATGGTTGTTTGACATATTTTGAATTGAAATTAATATAATTAATTATATATTTTCAGTTTCTTAGGGATATTTGATATTAATGGTGTAATGCTTATTTAATGTCAATAATAAATGATACTGCAATTTGGTAAGTTTCACTTTAAATTTTATGTTTTTTATTCCTACAAAAAATTTGGCTTTCTTCATTATGGGTCAAATAGCGGGTATGAGTTGTCAATTGGGTCAATTGATTTAATATACCTTCTAAAACATATATATAAATAGATAATATAATTTATGTATATGTGTATAAATATTCATATATGCTTATATAAATATGAAGTAGGAGGCGGAAGAATAAAATAAGATCTGAAAATGAGAAAAAAGGACAAAAAAAATAATGGTTGAGAAGGACAAAAGCACGTATATTCTACTACATGTGTTACTACATGTTGCTTGCATGTAGTAACTGCAACATAATAATAACATCTTGCTGATTTGTCCTTCTCAACCATTATATTTTTTTCTTGTCCTTTTTCCTCATTTTAGACCAAAAACAGTCCTTCACAACCTTTAACCTTATAAATATATATTCGAGCTTGCTCGCGAGTAGTCGAGTCGAGCATTGCGTTGCTCGAGTATCGAGTGTTTAATCTTCGAGTCAAGTCGATTTCGAATTCGAGCTGATCTTAACCGAGTCGAATTGAGTTTTGGATAGAGTCGATCTCGAGCTACTCACGGGTAGCTCGGCTCGTTTACAGCCCTAGGTGGGATCGGCAAGTATAAATAAAGCATAGAAGATAATGCAATTTGCACACAAATTTTATGTTGGTCAATGTCTGCAAATCACAATTGGTATCAAAACCAATAGGATTCTACTTTTAAAATGACCCATACCTGTAAAAGCTTTCCACCAATAAATTTTCTTGAAGCTAGCGACTTGGTGGTGAATCTTACTTGACTGGCAGCCACCTAAAAGTAGTATTTTCGAATAGTTCAATGAAGAAAACCGGAAACACAGCGAAATAAAACAATATGTTTTTTTTATTGTATTAACAAAAAATACAATATTTATCCTTTATATAGGAGGAAAATTATTAAAATCTTAATGTAAATAAATAAAATAAAGGTAAAAACAACTAACTATTTGAGTAAGATAATTGAAGATAAACACACATATTTCAACCAAATTTCTATTTCATTTTTAATTTAAACTAAGGAAACTCATAATACGTACGGAAACGTAAAGACATGCAACTTGCAACCTCACTATATGAATCAAATGTTACCCTCCTTGGGAGTGGAAATGAGATAATCAATATTAAAACTAAAAATAATATATATAAAGATATTATTTATATCAAATCGGGCTAGGTTAAACTTAATACAAATCATCAATTTTGGTAGAAACTCTTATCTATAACAATCATATCTATCTTTTGACATTCATCCACATCTTCTATATAATCATTTATTTTGGTAGAAACCCTTATCTCTAACAACCATATCTATCTTTTGACATTCATCCACATCTTCTATATCTATTAACATCATATGTATCTTGAGCACTAACACTCTTCCTCAACTTAGAAGTTGCTCCGATTTTTTGATACTTGTGCTCACAACTCTTAATTCTCGGCTCTTGGCTTGACGTGGTTTGAGGCAACGTTTTCTTGTCAACTTAGAAGATGATCCGGTTTTTTGACACTTGGTCTCACAACTCATAGCTAGTTCTCAGCTTTTGGCTTTTTTCGCTCCCGGCTGTTGGCATTTGGTTTGTGGCTCTTTTGGCTCCCGACTGTTGGCTTTTGGTTGTGCCCTTTTTTTTCTTTCTAAAATCCGTTGAATCTTCTCTCATGTCGGTAAACGTTCTCTAGCTCTTCGATCTCGCGGTGAAGCGCAAAATCTTGAGTAAGGGATGACAACAACACGACAAATAAAAATTTTAAGGAAAGAAAATAAAGCACATTATGGAATTCATCTCCCGGGCGATTCAAATATTAATCCATCAATGTAGGGACGGAACCAGAAATTGGTGGTCGGATGGATTAATGGACTATATTTGATGGTTGGAGTGCGCCGGACTAAAATAACTTAACCTATTGGATTAAATTATATAATGTTTTGATGTCTCAAAATAAAAATCGAATGGGCCTTTGCCTTGTTTTTCCTTGATGCCGTCATCTCTAAAATCTTAAATTTTCACGGTTGGTCTAGTGAATTCATTGTGGAATTCACACGTGTAATTCAGTGTTTACTCTTTGAATTTTGATAGTCAATCAATAACAAATCATTAAATCTCAGCAATGAAATTACCGTGTAAATGTTAGTTTCAATAACGGATAGACTGACTTATAAAAACAAAAACAAAAGGTTTGAATAACGGATAGATTTACTTGTAAAAAAAAAACGATAGAGTTCCTATAATTATCTTAGTATTTAAAGTTTAAACTCTCTTTCTAACAGTTAATTATTAAAAGAGAGTTCTCATATTATCTTGTTTATATATATATATATATATATATATATATATATATATATATATATCATCCTGCCTCGGGCTACACACAATGCATCCACTTAGTTCGTCTGGGGTTATCAAGAAACATGCTACTGGTATTTCAGAAGATACAGAATACCTAATATTGAGTCGAGTTTCTTCCTTACAAACGCTCGATAGATGCAAAGCAGTGTGCAAACGATGGTACAAAATAATCAATGAAGTTTCATTCATGCCCTCTTATTGCCAAAACACGAAAACTTTTATGGCTTTTTACTACAAGTCCAGAAGAATAAATACATCCCTAAATTTTCGAAATCATTGATTCATATTAATCGACAAGACAACAACTTTAATATTCCTTCTTTAAACAATAACTACGACGACGTTGAGATCGTGGGCGTAAAGTTTGATGCCTCTGACGGCGTTGAGATCGTGGCGTCGTCAATGCAAGGGATCGTGTGTTGTGCAGTAGGAACGAAATTGTATGTTAGCAAGCCAACCACTGGACAATGGCTACAGATTCCGAGCCCGAAATCCGTAAAAAACTTGGTTGGGTTGATGATACGTTCAAATCAACCCTTGAAATACAAAATCATATGGATTACAAGATACTACAGGTAATTGTACGTTTTAGGTAATTTTAAAATTGTCCTCGAATAAATATATGATTCTGTGCTGTGTTCTATGATTAATAGAAAATAAGATTATATTATGGATCATTTTTATAAACTATATACATATATATATATATATATATATATATATATATATATATATATATATATATATATATATATATAGATTTTATAATTTTAATTTCCTCTTCGTTTAACGTAATTTATTATATCTTACACTTGATAGTTTTGACTCAGTGACGTCGACCGTATCTACAAAAATTGGTGTGAGATCTATGATTCAACAACTTTGAAATGGAGCAATAGAGTAAATATTTTAATTCCAATTTTTTCTCAATCAAACGATAATAAACAAGGAATTCAGGTTGGTAAATTCTTATACTTTCTCATGGACACGCTCGTTCTTGCTTTCTATGGAGATGATGATAAGGCTTTCGAGATTCCATTCCCTAAATCTGTACCCTTCATAGACGATGCCCCATTACCCATTTTTCGAGAAAAAATAATTGAATACAAAGGGAAACTTGGCTTGATTTGCACGACATGGCCAAGGTTACATTTCATGCAAATGTGGATTCTTGAAGAGCATCAAAAGACATGGACGTGGAAGAAGATTAAGGAAGTTGACTTGAGATTTCTTTGTTTGCACAGGGGTTTATCCTGTCGGCTTTTATGGTGCAGATATTCTTGTTATGAAGCGTTCTGAATCATTGATCTTCTACAACTTTCATGACTCTACCTACAAGGAATTTAAACCTATCGACTTTGGTTTTAAATCCGAAATTTTCCCC
The DNA here is from genome assembly GCA_026214975.1 of Gentiana macrophylla. Taxonomy (NCBI): domain Eukaryota; kingdom Viridiplantae; phylum Streptophyta; class Magnoliopsida; order Gentianales; family Gentianaceae; genus Gentiana; species Gentiana macrophylla. Next base: position 71,296,288 of record CM047811.1, on the reverse strand, counting down.
TTTCGATCTGACAGGGAATCGGCTGCAACCGGGGGTGTAGTTGATTTTTATAAGCACCTTTGGTGGGTTGATAGAAAGTTCGGTACAATGTGTATTTTCTTTTGTTTTACTTATCTTCTTGCTTTAAAATTCGGATATTGTGGATGAAGAGTTTTTTCTAAAATTCTAGATTTCTTGATTAGATAACTTGTTTCTTATATATGAAATTATGATAAATAATGAAAATATTAAACTAAACCATTTGATGTAAAACAAAACAACCATAAGTACACTTGAAATATATAGTTTGAATGTTTGTAAATGTGTTGCATCATATACACTGCTTTTATTTGTAGCTCGAATGGGGCAGCCAACTGCTCACTTATTAGGATAAGGGCGGACGGTTTTTGTTTTTTTCATTACATCCCATCTCAACCATTTGCGGAAGTAATGAAAATGAATTTTATTATATCCTAATGAAATTTTATTAAATTTAGTTTAGAATTATTAATTAATGTGAAGCCCATGTATTGGATACATAATCCTTAATTATCCGGAAAATAATGTTAAACGCGTGACATTTAAAATAATCGCTAATATATAAGTCTAATTCATATCGAGTAATTAAAAAGCGTCACGGAGTACTTAAAAACGTCACGGAAGAAAAGAAACAAGCAAATGACTCGTGAAAGCGATACTTAAGTAATCCATTAACTAACTCAACCCGATTATACGTGCCGTCAAACAAAATCATAAATAAATGCTAATATTTATTACAACTAACTTGACTAAAAAGAAAATTGTTCAAACACAAAGAACTCCATAGCAAAAGGCGAAAAAAGATCCTAAAAAAAGATTCATGTTTGTCCGAAGCCGGGAGATATAAAATGAATCTACTTAAATCTAGTTCTCAAAAGCAGTTTGAAAGCTAAAGCAACTTGTAACATAGGGAAAGTACTTTTGAAGGATAACTTGAAACATAAAAGAAAACCACTTCAAAACCAATTTTAAACAATGCATGGAAAACATAACCTATTATACGAGTTCGATTTATTTTGAAAGTACTTTCGTTTCATTAATTACTTACCGTGTTTAGGCTGTTGATCAAACCTGTGTAAGCTATCTACTAACTCATATTTTACTTGTCTACTAACCATAACATGTTTGTGTCTTGTCAGTCATGTTCTCGTTTCGCTACATAACACTAACCGTTTAACTTGAGGTGATGAGGATCGGCTAGGCCTCGATTTACATTACTTTGCTCGTATATTTATAGTTTGAGCATAGTTTATCGTCATTGTTTTGATACTATTATTATTAGTAGTGTTGGACTTTTTATTTATTTTAAAAGGTCTAGTTGTGGGTCTCATTAAGCCCAAATAGAGTCTTTTAATATTTTATGCATTTTTAATATTTATTTTATATTATGGTCCATTTAAGGCCCAATAGTTGTTTTAGGGTTTTGGTTGCTCTAGCCGTCCGTGTCAAGTCTGTATAAAGGTTATTAGTAATTATATTTTAGAATAGATAAGTTGAATGATATATTTAAAGTGCCGCCATTACGGTGTTTTCTGGTGAATCTCGTGGATTCTAGAGGAATTCGTTCTTTTAGGTTTATCAAATATGTTGAGCCGTAGATTTGTGGGGCATCCGTGTATCTTAGAAGTCTAATCACGGGTTGATTAGGTTTCTAAGGTCCCCAAAGAGTCTGGTCGCAAGTTGACCAGGAGTCGATGGAGGCTCTTTTATCCGTTTCCATCGTGCTCTTCGCGTTCTCCATTTCTTCGTGTCAAATGTTACCTTTAGCGGTTCACGAATTCACATCATGCGAGGGCATGCTACTACACCGGGAACATTATTAGTCATCACGTCCAACAAGGGGATGGGTCACGGTACGCGTTAGTTACATCATCTTACAAGCGAAATAGGGAATACAACTAGTCACCGTTTGATATGGGACTTAGAACCCATGGTACTCCGATCGATGCATCGCAATGTCACTAACTATAAACACGTAGAGCACATAAAACACATAAGTCCATATCTAACCAGCGAGCATACGAGTCCATAACAACATCGAACTCTCATCCAATCTCCACTACTCGTAACCAAAAAGCATAAGCAGGTTTACGAGGAATGTAATTAGAAAGCAGATATGCGTTCTTAAAACACAGATATATCGAGATACCCAACAACACATAATCTTATGCGGTTTTGTTCGATTTAACATAAAACAATATTCAAAACAACTCAAAAACATAACCTTTAAACTAAAAAAATAGAACATTTTGATAAGAAGAACTCCTTACTTTAAAGATGAGCCGAACTACGAACCGAACAACAAACTAACTTCCAACTTCGTATGTGAGTCTACGAACCGACAACCAATCTAATATAAATCTTACGGGAATCTAACCCTACCAAAATCAAAGCCAAGAGTGACTACACAAATATTAGATCTTAACTTCAAGAAGAGATTCAGAGCCTAAAAGTGCTTTGTTGAAAATCGAAGCTGCTTTGAGCGAACTCATAAACCAAGCGGACCGCTCCAGAAACTAAGTCCGAGGATGAGTCTGGATGCTTTCAAGAGAGAAGGCTAGGAAGCGACCAACTTTAGCGAAAAACTCCGAAAAAGCAAAATATGTGAAATCTAGGGCTATCTAGAGTTTATTTTTATAAAGATTCACGACCGAGGTCGGTTTTAGGTGACTTGGAGGCCAAGAAAATCTTGATTAAACCTTAAAGTAATATTAAAAACATAATTGCCAAAAGATATAAATACCCTTAATGAAAGTTCGAGGTATCAAAATTCATAATTGATAAGTATGATTTGATACTTGTCAACCAATATCATTTAAAAACAGAAATAAAAAATTGAAGAAAAAGAAAAATAATATTTCTATTTGAAATCAAGAGGAATGAGCCTAAAATCTATTTTTAATATAAAATAAATAAATATGACACACAATTTAAAAAAATTGCTAAATGAACAAACTAAAATCCATTGGACCAAAATACCCTTAGATATCACGCATCACACTAACGCACCTGGAACGCTATTTACTTTTGGAAAGCACCTGGACACTATTTAGTTTTTTTTTTTCTGTGCTTTATTAACTTTTCTTGAAACAATAATAACTTTTGATTTAAAGTTAGATCGTCAAAATTATTTCACCATAAATCATATTTTTTGTCCTCTTTATTTTGATATCATGATACTCTTTTGGCGTGAGTTTTGAAATCGAAATAACATTTGCATTAATCGAAGCGCTTTTTTAATAAACAAGCGTAACTTGTGATTTAGAACTCGTCATAAAAAAATTCACCAAAATCCATAATTTTCCCCCTTTATTTTGATATCTCACATGGTACCTTTTAAGCGTAGATTTTGAAATCCAAAAAACATTAACGATCCAAGGTTCATTAGCATCACGTCACATTAATTAGTTGTAGTCAATATCAAATAAACTTAAATAAGCATATCATATGCCTGCAATCACACTTTTTACTAACAATACATAATGATATTAACACCATACATTTACAGTAACGCCTCACAATCACAGTAACACCTTCAATCACAGTAACAGTAATAGTAACAACACTAACAGTAACAACAACAACACTAACAGTAACAACAATAGCACTAACAATAACAGTAACATCATTAACATCAATGCGATGCTGATATGATAACGGTAACATTTCAACACTAACGATGCGATTTGTAGTCAAGGTTCATTAGCATCACCTCACATTAATTAATTGTAGTCCATTAGCATCACGTCACTTTTAATGGCATAATCCAAAACTTAACGTGACCTGACACATTGTAGAGACACATTTTCGACAAGTTCAAAAGTCGATTATATGGCCTAAAATCATTTTTTTCTTTCATGGCCTTTTGAAAGGCTGAGTATCACAATTGACCATTGAAAATTGACTATATACTCTAGAATCGACTTTAAAAATGGAGTCTTTATTTGTGTCACATTAAGCTTACAGTGTAGTCTTACCGTTGTACCATAGTGAATCGGCGACCTTTTAAAAGTCAAATCTTGAGTTAGGAATCAACTTTCCAAAAGTCGATTTTAGACTAACAAAATGACTTTCAAAGCCGATTCTCACATTCAGCACCTTCGTAAAAGTCGATTCTTGACTCAAATCGACTTTTTAAAAGGTCGTCGGTTCAATGTGGAGAATGGTAGGTGTGATGCAACGGTAAAATCGTGGTGGTGCGTACCATATCTTGGTTATTTCATTTGTCGATTTGGTATTAGATTGCTTTCATCCATAGTAGATGTTGTGGCATCAAACAGTGGCGGATCCACGTGCCCCAGGGGGTCACGTTTCCCCACTCAACTTTATAAAAAAAAAATCCGAAACGACGTCGTTTTGGTAATTAAAAAAATACATTTTTGACCTAATTACCCGCACAATCCGGTTTGACCGGAAATTTCGACATAATTACACCCCAACACGAATTTTTTAGGGTTCTTCTACTTTTGTGACAGGTGATCCCACTGAACTTTTTTCCTGGAATCACCACTGGCATCAAATGCCCATCATGCGCAAAGGACTGAATATTGATGCCTTTTCCTTCCCCCTCTATTTTCTTGTTGAGAGACTTTTTATTCACTAAAATACAAAATCACCTAATGGCTGCTGCAAGAGCATCTAAATAATCTGTCAAAAAGTTCACTCGATTGACATCATTTAATGAGTCCTCAAGTGTGGTGTTTGAATCATATCTCAAGATAACCTCCAGTGAGCACATCATGTTTAAAAAATAAAAAATAAAACACTTTTGACTCTTATTCGACCAAGTTCGACCAAGTTCTAGCTACTAACATATCGAGTACACACACTGTGGTTACACCACTAATAGTATAAAACCATGCAATAACAAGTGTGCAGCCACAGAGCAACTGTAATAAAAGAAACAATATTCAGTTTCTTAGCTAGAACCATGTTATCGTGCACGTTGACATAACAAAGGTAATGAACTAAAAAATACCCCTCAACCTTCATAGCTAATAGGAAGTAAAGCATCAAGAGCATTTTGCTTAGTACTGCTATACCTAAATTAAAGGCACCTAGTTGAACTTAGAAGCAAAGTATTACAGATACAACAAAAGTACAAAATGACCTGAATTTTTAACAAAGCATCATATTCCTTAGAAAGATAAAAGCCCGCTGACGTACAACACACAAACTAACTACAACATAAATTCAGTAGTGTAATTATCGAGTCAGAATGGAAAGCTTGATAATAGGACTTATAGCCACAACTCATAGCATAGAACTCTTGGAGCATAAAAAAGCTACTTCATGTTCACATTTTCATACACAAGATGAAGAAATCAGCAATCCATGAGCTGATTTAACAAGCAGAATGTATAAGAATGGCAATGAATGAAGGAAGAGCTTAAGCTCTTATTGATTTTATTCAAGAAGACCATAGAGCTGAAAACTACATGTTAACTTAGAACTCTTCATACATACATTCGAATCTGTAATTGTTCCTTCTACTTACTAGATTTGAGCAAATTATGGTCCAATTACATCAATTATCTTCCAAAATACAAAACTTTACAGTAAAATGCTACAAAACACACAACATTAAGTACTTTTCCAACAAAAAAACATAAGGCAGTTTATTTCACAAGTAAATCTACCAAAGAAGAGCTTACATTGCTCTATGGATTCAACGTTATTTGAGCAGGATTAAACTCTGGACGGTAGGCAGCCATAACCACAGCCACTGCGCTGCCAGCATGAGCGGTGCAGATGGAGCTTCCATCATGAGCGGCCAGAGCAGATGCAACAAACATAGCTAGATGTGGGGGCAAAATTAGGATTTTAGTCCTCTAACTTGGTTTTATTTTGGATTTTAGTCACTACTCTGCTCCGGTGAGGAAAATGGTCCTTTAAGTTTGTTTTTTTGGATTTTAGTCTATCTGCCGGAAATAGTGATTGGGCACGGAATTTTAAAAATAGTCCTCTAACTAGGCTTCCACATAAGTGTTTTTAAAGATTCCGGTGCCCAATCAGCATATTCAGCGGATAAGACTAAAATCAAAAAAAAAACAAGTACCATTTTCCTCACGGACATGACTAAAATCAAAATAGGCCAGTTAGAGGACTAAAATCCTAATTTTGCCCTAGATGTGGAGGAACATTGTATAAATTTGAAGATATAAACAAACATAGCTAGATGTGGATAAGCATGCATGAGCACTGAGCTGAGGAGGAGGAGCATTGTCTAAATTAGGTTTTCCATGGTTTTAGAGTGGCTTCATCGATCATTTCGATTTGGAAAAGCGAGGCGGTGTTGAATGAATAGGTGATGACGGAAAAATTCACTATTATTATTATAACATTTCACCCCACTTCGATACCATTTTGAGCACTTATATATCATTTAGTCATTAATTCATTAGATTTATCTAAATGCATAAGTAGTAAGTATTATATAAAATATTATGTTTTACTAGTTTTGTGTGCGGTTTTAGTAGCCGGAGTGTCATGTAGAATTTACGTTTAGTTTTTATCTATGTTTATTTATAAAAAAAACAAAAAAATATATATATATCAGTAAAAAAATGTATCCACAATACAAATAATGTACTGTTAAAACTTTTGTTTCAGATTTACAGCGATTCGTTTCTTTGTGTTCGAGTAAAAAAGATAAGATTTCTTTGCGGAAAGCGGAACTAAAAAGCGAATCACGAGGCGAAATTTTGCTTTGTGAAGAAAGCTCGATTCAAATCAAGAATGGGCTGATTCGAATCGACCCCAAACTTGGAGTTCAAGGTTTTCAAAATATCCCACGTAACAATATGTTTTGAGGCTTAAAAGATGGATTTTGAGGAAAAGAAAAAGATGCCACGAATCTACGAGATCAACGGATAATTTTTCCAACGCACTTCTACCGTAACCAATTTTCGACGGACATTTGACCCGACTTAGAGGCATTTTCAGGGGAAGAGTTCTTCATGAAAGTTGTAGATACTAAAATGAGCTTTCCAACGCATTTTGAATCACGTAAATCGGAGGTCTACAACTCAAGTTATGATTTTTTTTACCGAACAGCTGAAATTTGGACGAATTGGAGATATCTTGGTTGAAATCCATGCATGTTACTTGCAATGATTCCTTGTAACAAATTTTTGCATGACTCATCACCTTCACATGCAAACTCATGATTACATCAAGCCTCCTAACAAACTATTGGTGATTCACCACCCTTCCCCAAATACTACCTCCCTTATACACTCTTATATATATATATATATATATATATATATATATATATATATCTCCATATATGAGACTCACCTCCCAATTTACATCACACGGGAGAAAGAGAGGGAGAGGCCCCTCCTTACACCTCCATCTCCACCCATAATGGAAGCCCTTTTCTTGGCCATCATGGCCGCCCCTTTCTTCATGTAATTCTCCACTTTTTATCTCTTTTCTTGTTGAAGATTTGAAGTTGTGTGTATGCATATATACATATATGTCTATGTATATATCTATGTAAGCATATATGCAAGCTTCTTTCTTCATCTTTTTCTTATTTTGAGCTCAAGTATGTATACATATGTCTATGTATGTATATGTATATGATTGTATGTATAAATAAAGTTGTAATAAAGCGATGATGAGAAGCTAAAGCACGTGGAACAAGCCTTGTGAAGCCGATTCTTAGCAATATCTCGATTTGAATTTGGATTATCTTGTGAGTTTTAGTAAAAGTTGTATCTTTCTGTGTTTTATTATTGTTATCATTAGATATATAGTTAGATCTATATATATATATATATATATATATATATATATATATATATATATATATATATATATATATATATATACGTGTATATATATAAATATAAGTATCTATAATAGTATATATATATATATATATATGAAATCGGCAATTGATTGGATTAAGGTTTTAATTTGGTTTTAATAGAATTACGGCATAAATTTTGTATCATATCATTTACAAATGGATTTATACAACAATTTATTGTGAAAGGATATTATAAAAACTTCCGCCGTTTTTAATCCATGACATTTTGTGATCGATATCTATATATATTAACCATAATAGTAGCTAAATCTTTTAGGTGTTTTTATTGTTGTTATGAAATTTATATCGATGGATTGTTGCTATTTGATGTTTAACGGTTGGCGAGTCGTTGTTAAACTTTAGATCACCATAGTAAAGATTGGATTTTTAATCTAATTAACGAGTTGTTAGGTTGAATATCTAGATTGCGAAATTGAGAGATTTCACACATTTGTTATGAAAGCGTTAATCTTTAAAATCGAAAGATAAAAGATTGATATCACGAAATTTTCTAAGAGATTAGGAGTTCATACCTTCGATAGGTGAATCACAATTTTAGTTAAATCACCACAAGATAATCTAGAGTCGAAATTGAGGTTGCGAAATCGGTGGATCATTGCTTGTTCGTTGTTAAATTAATTGAGAAAAATCGTTTGTCTTTGTTTTGCTTCGTTTTCATCGTAGTAACCGTAGTAAGTTTATTTTAGTTTTAGTTATAAAATAGGTACAACTTAGTTAGCTCGGTTAAGTAATTATCTTTCACGGCTTTAGATCTTTGATCTTACATCGATTTACTTTTGTTGTTTTCGTTTTAGTTTTGTTAAGTGTTAGGCGTTTTTATTTTCTTAAAATTTTAGTTAATAGTAGTCGTGACAATTTAGAAAAAATTAATAAGAACTAGATAAACCTCGATTCCACAATGGATCGACTCCGGTTTAATCGCTATACTACGATCCACTGCACTTAGGGTAAGCGGTTTATATTATTACTTGTTATATTTTGCTTTGCATAAAATCCGAGACAAGTTTTTGGCGCCGTTGCCGGGGACTCGATGCGCTTGTCTAGTTTTGTTAATTAATTTTTCTTAAGTTTGTGCCCTTCTTGTTTCTGTTTTCTTTCCTTAAAAAAAAATAAAAAAAATTCTGATTTATGCAAACTCGGAGTCAGAAAGGTCCACTGCTTTACACCCCTGACCTCGAGCGAACCATAGTCGGACCAAGCAGGCGAAGAGTCCGTCCTTGGCTCTTCACGGCGAAGAGAACACGGCCGATCTAGATTTGAGCGAAATCTAGCGAGAGAAGATGAAGAGGTCGTCATCATGGCTGCAAATGATAGGCGCCGTTGGTGACTCGCCATGCTGGTGAAGTCGAGTCAACCATTTGTCATTTACCCGGCTATTCTTGCTGCAACCTTTGAACTCAAACCAGGTCTTATTCAAATGATGCAACACGCATCTATCTTTCACGGTTTTCAATATGAGAATCCTCACACTCACGTACACACATTTTTAGAAATATGTGGTACAACTTCGCATACAAAGGGGTTAATGAGGATGCAATTAAATTGAAATTGTTCCCGTTTTCCTTGAGAGAGCGAAAGAGTGGTACAACTCTCTGCTGCCGAGTCGATAACAACTGGGCCGAACTTCGAGCATGAGTTCTGAGTCAATATTTCCCACCCTCAAAAGCGGCCCGATGCACAGAGTGAAACCTTCACATTTTCCAAAAGAAAATGAATCTTTCTTTGACTCTTGAAAGAGATTTAAGGCTCTCTACGAAAATGCCCTCATCATGGTTTAGACTTGCGAGGCATGTCAACACTTTCTTGATGGATTGACCGAACTCACCAAGGGCATGGTCAATAGTTCATCGGGAGGGCATTTTTAAGAAAAGCGCTGAAGAGGATGGCAATTATTTGAAGATATTTCCAAGTACAACTATGCCCCTCGTCTCACGCTATCAGACACCTCCTCCACCCGAGGATTGAGGAGGTGAATATACAAAATCGGATCGCCATCTTTGCAACAGCGGTGGCGGCTCTCAAAATATCCTCCAATCCTTTGAGTCGAGAATCGGTCATTCTCTCGAGAACTCTCAAGTTACGTTACGTGAAAGTTGTTGTCAACTTTGGCCATGTGGTTGGCGATTGTCGATTTATTTCCCCTCCTACCTATCAAGTCAATCTTGTCTAGAATCGAGGGCGATTCGGTCGATCATGTGTCGGACATGTGATAATGTGGGGCATACCGCTCGTTTACGTCTATGGGTGGGCGAGCAGCCGAAATTAATACTTTCAGCGGCCCGCAAAATCAAAGATTCAACAATCGATTCTCTGGCCAAAGCAATTTTCAAAACCAGGTTTTAATCAAAATCGAACTTCAATCGAGAACCATAATATGAATTTTCCTAATCAAAATCGGAGGTTCAACTAGAGCGGCGAACAATCCAAATCCTATGTTTCAAAGTCGGTATATCAATCTTTTCCACAAAACTTTGAATTTCGAAGGCCCTCTCAATCTAGTAATCTTGACACTAAATTGGATTCTATCGGAAGGAAGCGAAATAATAATTTCCAATTCCTTCTCAGTTCAATCAAGAATCTTGAAAGCGGCTCGGGCAAGTAGGCGACCAAAAGCTTCTAGAGACCACCGAGGCGATTACCCGACTTCAGCTGAGAAGAACCCCAAAGGTGGTCAAGTGGCTCAAGCGAGAGTTAAATCAAAGCCAATTCAACGATCTAGTTCCTACAATTCCCCATGGTAGAGAAGAGGCCGGTCTTATGAATTTAAGATCCGGCACTCAGTTAGTGGTCCCCAGAACCGGAAACCACTAACCCTCACTGCCAATGATGAGGCGGGAGGGAAGTCGCTCATCCATGCCCCCAGTATTACGGATGATAGTACTCGGTGGGTGATCCACGAGAAATAAAGTTTGAAAGTACTCGGTGGTGATCCACGAGAAATAAGGAATTTAGTGGAAGTCGGTGGTGATCCACGGTGGCAAGAAAGGTGAAAAAGTGGTGAGGTGGAAAGATTTGGAAGATAAAGGCATTAGTTCATCCTCAAAGCAAGTGTTTTACGAGAATGATTTAAAGAAACTTCCATTTCCACCCGAAAAATAACATCTCCTTGCATGAAGACAAAAGTATGAAAGTGCTTAATCTTCTTAAGAATACTCTTCCATTAAATCTTCCATTATCGATGTTTTCATCAAGGATGTTGTGTCCTCAAAAGAAGCTCGAAGACATGGATCAGTTAATTGGTGAGAATTGCTCTGTGATTGATTATGATGAGTTACCAATCAAGAGGGTGACCACAGGAAATTTGTGCTCACATTGTTGATGGGAGGCTTAGTCTTTCAAATTCTTTATGTGACCTAGGTGCATCCATTAGTCGATGCCATTGTCTGTTTGTAAACAACTTTGTTTAGATAATCTTTTAGAACCCACAACCATGAATCTTCAATTGATGATAGATCTTCCAAGAAAATTTGCTAGGATGTTAAAGGATGTTTTAGTTCAAATCGATAGATTCACTTTCCCGATTGGTGATGCGTCATTGACATCGAGAATAATGAGAATGTTCCTTTGATACTCGTGGACCTTTTCTTTCTACGACCCGGGGCCCTCGTTGATTGTGATGGTGGCAAAGTGACTATCTGAGTTGGTGATCGGGAGGTGAGCTCTGAGCGTCTCTAGAGCTATTCGAGAGACCTACGATTATCAACCGGCTTTTCCATTGAAGACATGTTTGATGACTTTAACGACTATATAGAAAAGCAAGTCATGGTGTTGAGGCGAGAGTATGGCGATTAGTGAAGAATCTGAATAATCATGGTTGGGTGAGTCTAGAACAACTAGGAGTTGAAGTTGATGAAGGTTCGTTGAATGGTGAAGCTTTGGCGGTGGGACCAGCGAGTAAACTTCAGTGATGTTGAGTTGAAAAGTGGGAGCTTAAATCTAGTTTAGAAGAACCACTGCGGTTTGATGCTGAAACCTTTGCCTCGGCACACGAAATCGTTTTCTTGAGAGAAGGTGACAAGCTTCCTTTAATTATCTCTTCCAAGTTATCGGTTAGAAGAAATGAAGTTGTTGAATGTTTTAAGGAAGAATGAAAAGGCTTTGGTGGCAAGTGGGAGACATTAGAGGATATCTCGACATATGCATGCACTGAGATCAAAAGCGAAGAGGGTGCTAAGTGTGTTAGAAACGACCCGGAGGAGGCTCAACCCTCACATGCAAGAAGTGATTAAGAAAGAGATTATCAAGCTTTTGGACATGGGTATTATTTTTGCAATTCTTGGCGGTGAATGGGTGTCCCTACTCAAGTAGTTCTAAGAAAGGAGGAATTACTATCGAGAAGAATGAAAAGGGTGAAGAAATAGCATTGAGGCTAATGCTTGGTTATAGAATCTATATTGACTACATAAAACTCAATGAAGTCACGAAAAAGATCATTTCCCCTTCCGTTCATTGACCCGGATGCTTGAAGTGCAGCGGGACATGCATTCTATTGTTTTCTTGATGGTTATTCGGGATACTTCCAAATAGCCATAGACCCGATCGACCAAGAAAGACCACTTTCACACCTTATGGTACATTCGCTTATAAGCGAATGCCATTCGATCTCTGCAATGCCCAGACTACATTCCAAAGATGTATCTTGGCAATCTTTGATGGGCTTGTTGAAAAGTGTATGGAGATATTCATGGGCGATTTCTCGATCTTTGGTCAATCCTTTGATCCTTTGTCTTGACAATCTTGATCAAGTTTTATCCCATTGTGTGAAAGAACTTAGTCTAAAGCGGGAAAAATGCCATTTTATGGTAGGCGAAGGAATAGTTCTTGGCCACAAGATATCGAGAAAGAGGAATGGAAGTAGATAGGGCAAAAGTTGAGGCTATAGAGAAGATGAAATTCCCAAAAATGTGCGTGAAGTAAGAGGTTTCCTTGGACACGTTGGTTTTATAGGAGGTTCATTAAGGATTTTTCTAAGATAGCTAAGCCCTTTCCACTTTACTCGGAGAAGATGTTGTTTTCAATTTTGATGATAGTTGCAAGCATGCGTTTGATGAGCTTAAAGTCAATTGATTTCCGCCCGATCCTTATCTCTCATTGGAACCTACCTTTTGAACTCATGTGTGATGCATCCAACTCGCCGTTAGTGCGATCTTAGGTCGGCCAATTAAGGGAAAATTCCAGCCCATCTCTTCGCCGGTCACACACTAAACCCACGCAAAGTGAACTACACAACCAACGAAAAGAAATTATTGGTTGTAGTCTTTGCTATGGACAAATTTACGTAGTTACTTGTTAGGCGCCTCGGTCATTGTTTGGGTGACCACCACAGCTTGCTCTGCGCTATCTTATGACAAAGAAAGATGCTAAACCGCGCTTACTCGTTGGATCTTTGATCCTGCAAAATTCGATGTTCAAATTAAGGATAAAAGGCGTTGAAAGCGTAGTAGCGGATCATGTTTCTAGAATGCGAGAATGATGAAAAGAAAGAACACGAAGAGATAGACATTTACTTTCCTCTCGAGCAAGTTATGCATATAGGCGAGTGCACTCCGGATGTTCCGTGGTTTGCCTCTATCGTCAACTACACGCATTCCCGATATTTAAATCCGAAATTTTCATATCGGGAGAAGAAGAAATTTTCTCGATTTGAAAACCTTAAATGTGGATGAACCTTACCTCTTTAAAATCTGTAAAGATGGATTGTTGAGAAGATGTGTCCCGAATCGAGACAGCGTGATATCATTGAACAATGCCACAGTGGACTCTCTGGTGGCCACTTTGAGTCCCTGGAAAACCGTTGCTAAAATCTTTCAATCCGGTTTATATTGGCCCACGATCTTGAAGGATTGAAGCCTTACGCAAGGCTTATGATAGGTGCCAACAAACCGGTGCTCTAACTAGGCGTTTTGACATGCCATTGAAGCCCATTTTAGAATGTGAGGTCTTTGATGTGTGGGGTATTGATTTTATGGGCCCGTTTCCATCTTCATGTGGAAACAAATACATCTTAGTCTGCGTTGACTACGTATCGAAATGGGTGGAGGCTCAAGCCACTTCTCGCCAATGACCACAAAGCGGTCATGAACTTTCTCAAGAAAAATATCTTCGTGAGATTTGGATGTCCCGTGCCTTAATCGGTGATGAGGCATACGCCGCAGCAGGCCACTAGAAAAAGTCCTTGAGAAATATGGTGTCCGGCACAAAATTGGCACACCATATCACCTTATGACTAGTGGCGGTCGAGAAGAAATGTCGAGAGTTTGAAAAGGATCTGGAAAAAGTTATAAGCTTGATCATAGAAAGGATTGGAGTCTCAAAGCGGATGATGTACTATGGGCATACCGTCTTTGCCTATAAAACCCCCATGGGTACATCACCTGTCGGATGGTGTATGGCAAACCACGCCACTTGCGGTCGAATTAGAGCATAAAGCATATTGGGCCATTAAGTTCTTGAACTTTAATGCCCGATCATGTAGTGAACATCGGCGATGTATTTTGCATGAATTGGATGAGTTTAGACTCCGGGCCTCTGAGTGCGAGGATTAGCAGGGCGAGAATGAAACTCCTTCATGATGCTAAAATCAAGCGAGAATTTCAAGTTGGGGAGCAAGTCTTACTTTATAATTCCGAGTTGCATCTGTTTCTGGAAAGTTGAGGGCGCGTTAGTCCGGCCCGCTTTGAAGTGCAAATTATTCACAGGAGGTGTTTTAGAACTAAGAGGTCATGGTGACCCGGCCGTTCGAGTGAATGGTCAAAGGTGCAAGCATTATATAGGACAAACCAAAGAAAACCTTTGATTGTTCATTTCCTCGACATCCTCGGTTGTGGTATGGTGAAGTCAGAGTTTGATGAATTTTCACGACTTGTTTTACGAGGATGGCGGCGTTGGTTCATTAGAGGAAGTTATGGTGGTAGTTGTGATATGGAAGAACTCAAAGGAGGCACAATTAAAGAAAATGAAAAAAGAAGAAGTCTACAATGGGGAGGATTAAAAGTGTTTGGAAAGCAATCGAAACTTGACCTCATGTGTTAGATGTTGTTTCTGCTGACCACACCAATGATCGAGCTTACGATGTAGTGGGTGGAAGGAAGGTGAAGTGGCTGATCGGTGAGAATAGATTTGTCGAGCAAACAACGTTAACCAAAAGCGCTACCGGGAGGCAACCCGTAAAAATATTAAGTTTTTTTATTTTAAAAAAAAAAAAAAAAAAAAAAGCATAACTAAGTCCCGGGATGAATGTTTGAATATCATTAAAAGGAGAGCGATTAGGTGGTTATCCGAAAATCCCAAGGAGATTAAAGAAAACATTCAAATACATCATTTCTTGGACTTAGGTTGTTAGAATGATTTAACCGCTTGAGGATGCAGGTATAAAAGACTCAATACTCTTTCACACATTTCATTTTATGATCTACTCTGTTTCCAACATGAATTTATGACTTGACTATGATATTTGCTCATGTGATACTCTCATGATACATATATGCTTAGATGTTACATGCTTTACCCGTGTGGGTTATTTTTCCATCTAAAGCTTTTATGAGATTGACTATATATATATATTGCCTATCGAATTTTACGGCGTGTGCCAGGGCCATTTACTTATTATTCCCGTATCCTGTTCGATGTCTTGCTTACGAGGACCATGTCCGTGTTTGCTTTGTTTTGGTTGTTTTTGTTTTGGTATAGGGATTAGGTTCGTGTTTTCTCATGCATTTATTCACGGGTTCGATAGCACCTTTACTGCCAGGTTTATAAGCTAAGTCTTCCTCTCTATCTCGTTCACATGTTGAGGTAATGCAAAATCGTAAGTGGGAGGTAGAGTCGATGATGGTCTAGCAATGGCATTAAGTGTTTATTTTGTATCGAGAAAAAAACCCTTAGTTTACGATCTTTTTCAAGCATTATTTAGTTGATTAAAATAAAGCTGTACAAGGTATATATTTCATGGATTTGAAGATGTAATGATCAATTTAGATATGTATAATCAATTTGACCCATAAATGCATTTTAACCCCAAATTTATTTGTGTAACATGAATTTCTTCACGTAAGCCTTTGATATTGAAGCGAAAATTTTAAAGCGTACCCATTCGGTATCTAGTGGTTGATCCTTAGTAATATGATAACTTAATACGACTTACTAGCGTGTCTTGTGAATATCGAAGGTTTGAATGTGATAGAAAGAATTTCAAACTAAGTTGAACTATTTATATGCCGGTTGTAGCGCCAATGATTTGAGTGCGGTAGGGTGTTATCACGAAGCGTCTATTTCACTATGAGGTTTAAAAGCTCCATTGCTGATGATAGTAGTCCGGCTAGGGTGTTATCACGAAACATCTATTCTTTGGGAATGAGGAACATATGCTACACATATGAAGAAAAAAAAAAGAAAAAGAGTTAGATAGGTATTAATGTATTTGATCTCACCTCATGGCGCTTGCAAGATAGTCGATTTTGGCAATGAGTTCGGATATGTTAGTATTTTATGAAAAAAATAGAGCATGGTTGAAAATTTAGTTATCTTGACTATCCCCAATATAAAGCCCGAATGATATGCATTAGGGATTATCTAATAAGTACAGGAGGGCGTTGTGTGGGGCTATTCTTGCTTATACCTAGGAAAATCATTAGGGCAATTTGGTGAATGGATATTTGTGCGTTTGCTTGAATTATTCAAGAGAGGATAGTCGAAATTGAAAAAGGCTTGTCACCCGCTCATTCATTATACATTTATATTAAGGTTAGCGTGTAGTTATGATTCGATTGGTTGCATCATCGATTGTCCACTTATATCTTGTATCTTCATGAATTTTCCTCATTCATTTTATTTTATCGCTTTGTTTTGCTCGAGGGCGACCAAAAGCTAAGTGGGGTTTTGTGATGACGGAAAAATTCACTATTATTATTATAACATTTCACCCCAAACACGATACCATTTTGAGCACTTATATATCATTTAGTCATTAATTCATTAGATTTATCTAAATGCATAAGTAGTAAGTATTATATAAAATATTATGTTTTTACTAGTTTTTGCCGGTTTAGTAGCCGGAGTGTCATGTAAATTTTACGTTTAGTTTTTATCTATGTTTATTTATTAAAAAAAAAAAAAATATATATATATATATATCGGTAAAAAAATGTATCCACGGTACAAATCTTGTCTTGTTAAAACTTTGTTTGATTTTTACTCATGATTCGTTTCTTTGTGTTGAGGTAAAAAACATAAGATTCTTGTGGAAAGCGGAACTAAAAGCGAATCACGAGGCGAAAATTTTACTGGTGAAGAAAGCTCGATTCGAATCAAGAATGGGCTGATTCGAATCGACCCCCAAACTTGGAGTTCAAGGTTTTCAAAATATCCCACGTAACAATATGTTTTGAGGCTTAAAAGATGGATTTTGAGGAAAGAAGAAGATGCCCACGAATCTACGAGATCAGCGGATAATGTTTCCAACGCACTTCTACCGTAACCAGTTTTCGACGGACATTTGACCCGACTTATAGGCATTTTCAGGGAAGAGTTCTTCATGAAAGTTGTAGATACTAAAATGAGCTTTCCAGCGCATTTTGAATCACGTAAATCGGAGGACTACAACTCAAGTTATGATTTTTTTACCGAACAGCTGAAATTTGGACGAATTGGAGATATCTTGGTTGAAATCCATGCATGTTACTTGCAATGATTCCTTGTAACAAATTTTTGCATGACTCATCACCTTCACATGCAAACTCATGATTACATCAAGCCTCCACTAACAAACTATTGGTGATTCACCACCCTTCCCCAAATACTACCTCCTTATATACACTCTTATATATATATATATCTCCATATATGAGACTCACCTCCCAATTTACATCACACGGGAGAAAGAGAGGAGGGCCCCTCCTTACACCTCCATCTCCACCCATAATGGAAGCCCTTTTCTTGGCCATCATGGCGCCCCTTTCTTCATGTAATTCTCCACTTTTTATCTCTTTTCTTGTTGAAGATTTGAAGTTGTGTGTATGCATATATACATATATGTCTATGTATATCTCTATGTAAGCATATATACAAGCTTCTTTCTTCATCTTTTTCTTATTTTGAGCTCAAGTATGTATACATATGTCTATGTATGTATATGTATATGATTGTATGTATAAATAAAGTTGTAATAAAAGCGATGATGAGAAAAAGCACGTGGAACAAGCCTTGTGAAGCCGATTCTTAGCAATATCTAGATTTAATTTGGATTATCTTGTGAGTTTTAGTAAAAGTTGTATCTTTCATGTGTTTTATTGTTGTTATCATTAGATATATAGTTATTTATATATATATATATATATATATATATATATATATATATGAGAATCTGGCAATTGATTGGATTAAGGTTTTAATTTGGTTTTAATAAATTACGGCATAAATTTTGTATCATATCATTTACAAATGGATTTATACAACAATTTATTGTGAAGATATTATAAAAAACTTCCGCCGTTTTTAATCCATGACATTTTGGCGAGTCGATATCATATATATTAACCATAATGAGTAGCTAAATCTTTTAGGTGTTTTTATTGTTGTTATGAAATTTATATCGATGGATTGTTGCTATTTGATGTTTAACGGTTGGCGAGTCGTTGTTAAACTTTAGATCACCATAGTAAAGATTGGATTTTTAATCTAATTAACGAGTTGTTAGGTTGAATATCTGATTGCGAAATTGAGAGATTTCACATTTGTTATGAAAGCGTTAATCTTTAAAATCGAAAGATAAAAGATTGATAGGCGAACTTTTCTAAGAGATTAGGAGTTCATACCTTCATAGGTGAATCACAATTTTAGTTAAATCACCACAAGATAATCTAGAGTCGAAATTGAGGTTCTGCGGGAATCGGTGGATCATTGCTTGTTCGTTGTTAAATTAATTGAGAAAAATCGTTTGTCTTTGTTTTAGCTTCGTTTTCATCGTAGTAACGTAGTAAGTTTATTGTAGTTTTAGTTATAAAATAGGTACAACTTAGTTAGCTTTCGGTTCGTAATTATCTTTCTGGCTTTAGATCTTTGATCTTACATCGATTTACTTTTGTTGTTTTAGTTTTTAGTTTTGTTAAGTGTTAGACGTTTTTATTTTCTTAAAATTTTAGTTATAATAGTAGTAAGTGACAATTTAGAAAAAAATTAATAAGAACTAGATAAACCTCGATTCCTGTGGATCGACTCCGGTTTTAATCGCTTATCTCGATCCTGTGGCTTGGGAGTAAGCAGTTTATTTTATTACTTGTTATATTTTGCTTTGCATAAAATCCGAGACAATAGGTGTGTTACTAGACAAATTTTATGACACAGCGGTCTTACCAAGTGGATTGATGACATGGTAAAACAACTCTATTAAAATTTTGACAAGTCACATTTGTGGACCCCATATACAACTCATTCCTAAAAATGATAGGCCTTGACGGAAGTTATCACTTTCCGTCAGATTCAAAATTTCATTCTCCTCCAAATTTATTTTTCCCACCTCCACGTCTAAATTTGCTAGTACTTTATTTTATTTATTTTTTTCTTTTAGGAAAACCACTTTTCTCTTTCTGCTCAAAACTCAAATTTGCTTCAAAACTCAAATCTATTACTGCTTCAAAACTCTTCCTCCATTGTTTCAGGTTTGATTTTTTATTTTAACCCCTGCGACTATTTTTCAACATTACCCCTCTAAAAATCATTTCTTTTACTAATTTCTTGTGCAGAATCTTGAACCGACTTTAGGGTCTTCATGCTATCAGAAATAGGAGGAAGATAAGCTCACCATGATTGAAACCGAAACCCCCATCTCGGACGGATTAAAAGACATGAAAGGTTAATTGTGAATTAAAATTTGATACTTGATTTCACATATATATCAATGACCGATGATATATAGAAGCTGCAGTGTTTTTGGTTTACGTGATATAGTTATACTTTGTTATTTATGTAAACATTTTTTCTTCTTCATTCTTCCAATATCATGTCTTAGCATAGCGGGATATTTGCTACAGCTGAATATGCCATGAATATCAAGAAAAAACATATTTAAATAGTTACTTTGAAGTGTTTCGATTAAAATATTCTGTTTGATTTTTTTTTTTGGGAGTGGAGATTGATTGTTTTAAGAATTAAGTAACAATGTCACGCTCTTTGTTTTACGTGGAAAAGGTAGATCGGAGATAAGAAGCGAAGCGGGAAGCTAGGGTTTCGGCAAGAGAGCCCCATCCTCATTTCATTTCTATTTTTACGAATTGTTTTTCTCATTACAATAGTTGGGAAAAAAATTATTTATACCAGTTTGACTAGTCAAAAGCATAAAAAAAAAATACAACCGTCAACACACCCTCTCAAGCTGGGGAATCAAGCTATAAAACAACATTAATGCTACTCAATAAAGAGCTGAAAACAGGTGCATCCAATGCCTTTGTGAAAATGTCTGCCAATTGGTGAACGGTGGAGATGGGGATGAGCTTGATGTAACCAGCTTGAACTTTCTCACATATAAGGTGACAATCAATCTCAAAGTGCTTTGTACATTCATGATAGACCGGGTTATATCGATGTGCATGGCACTTTGGTTATCTGTCTGATGTGGTAGAGATTGCCGTAAAAAACTTGCAAATCTTGAAGAAGATCACTGCGACCAAAGCACTTCACAATTAGTTGCATTAGACAAGGCCACGATACTGCCTCAACCGAACTCCGAGCAACCGTGGTTTGTTTTTTGCTTTCCATGACCTTCTTGATGTCCCAAAAAACATCACAAACCCGAAGCAGACCTTACGGTGAGCTTGCAGCTTTGCCCGATCACGAATCAACATACCTGTCGACTTCATACTATTGTCTGCTTGGGTAAAATATCCACTGATGAGGAGCCTTCTTGATATATCGCGACAAGCGATGTGCGACCTTTATATGAGCAATGGTTGGAGTATCCAGAAGCGAGAGAAATTTTTGAATTTGCAAAGGAACCGATCTAGTGATAGTAAGATAAAGCGACTTTCCAATTAAACTCCGATACTCTGTATTGTCGGTGTAAAGGCTCTGAATCACGATGTCGGGTCAAGTAAAATAAAAATACTCGATACACAAATAACACACTAGCAAGAGAACTAGGTTCAATCGTAGTATAGTTAGATAGAGTCGAAGTCGATCCCCAGAGACTTCGGCTTAAGCGAAATATGACTTAACGGACTAAAAGTAAATTAAAAGCGATCTACGACCAGCGGATAACGTAGAAATAAAATTGACACAATAGAAACACAAAACAAACAAAAGACACATGGCACTAAGACAACTTATTTTTATAGGTTTTATAAATGATTGACAAGCGGTATTGATAACGCTAGTAGTAATTACTCCCCAGTACTATGTAGATTGTGACGAGACAAAACAAGACATTTAAGATTAATTATTACGACTACGAGGTCATCCTAAAAATAGATCTAGCTCGGTTAGGCCATCTAGATCATCGTGTCTCCATTCACGTGACTTCACATTTTTAGTCTCCATCTCATATAACCACGACACAATTACGAAACTAGGGATGCGGTATAAACCGTAACCTCGTCTAAGTAACATTCCTATGATTAGGCGTACTCATTTAGACACCAATTCAATCTACGTCTAAATAACAATCACTTTTTAGGTCTCGTGTTAAATTACAATGACAAATAATTAAGTTGATCAAGTTTAATTACTCGTATGAATTACAAAGCGAGAGAGGACTGGCGTAGTCGAAGCCGTTCTGAGACAAATCAAGAACATCCGAGATCTTGCTACCAGCGAGATATAATCTCGGCGCCACAAGCTTCAGTCCCGAACGGTTTGCTCGTGAAGCGTCTTTTACGTCTCGAGATCTACATAAACATGGGTTAAGTAAATTAACTACATACTTGAAATCAATACACAAAAGACTACTCCATAACAAAATAAATTAGATCTCACGAATAAAGATTGCATAATAGAGTAGACATTACCCTCGAAGGCGGCGTGATTCCCACTCTTGATCGATCTCAACCGGAGATTCTAACGACTCCGTAATGAGCGAACATAAAATAAAATAAAGAAAACGCGAACTATATTGATAAAAGTATTGAAAATATTGTATTTCTAATTAAGGTGTGTATTGCGTGTTCTACATGCCTTTATTTATAGGTGTTCAAGCTAATTAAAGGATATACTTCAAAATATCAAACAAATAAGAGATAACTCCCGGACGATCTCAAAATAACGTCATCGCCCCCTAAATTGCGTGTGGAAGTTGGCGCCATCATTTGATTGGTTTGCGGCTTTTGTCATCCTTTACTCCTGCTAGCATGCTTATCCGATATTTATCTTCAATGCATCTTGAATTTATCTTGAGATTAAATTCTTCTATTAAATATTATCCTCCATAATTATCCAAATTACGCAAAATAAATATTTATCCCAAAATAAATCATATTTAAATAAAAGCGGATAAATCTTGATTTATATAATATAAGCGGATAAATACCAAATTATATCTTATAAATGGATAAATACCAAATTATATTTTATTAATCACATAACATTAAATAATAATTATAAGCAGGTGATTTATCATAAAATATATATTATTAATCGATTTAAGGCTAATGTTGATGACTTTTACGGGTATAATTTGACCGTCATCAACTACCCCCCACATAGACTTTGATCGTCCCGAACAAAGCATCAATAAGTCACTCCCCAAGACAACATTTCCCGTGGTCAAATCATACTTATACAAGAAACTCGAGTCAACTCATACCACTTATGCTCATAAGGTATCCATTATTCCTTTACTAAATCATGAATCGAGTGGCGTGTGCATGTGCGTTTAGTTTTATATATTAATTGGCAAGATTAAAGTTTATGCTAACCCGAAATCTCAACCTACCAACATCGACATTCCTACTTCTTAAACCTCGCAATGGGTAAAGACATGGTGCAATAAGCAAGGCGTTATCCATAAGGTTTTGGACTTGGAGACCGAGAAAAATACTCAAGCCTCTTAAAAATTTGAATTTTTAGCATTTCCGTAGTTTCAAACTTTACCACTTCTCAAAAAGAAACTTACTTTAAAAGTAAAGTTTGCATTGCAAGAATCCCTCTCTCACGGATTAGTGGAAGCATTGAATATTACCACAAATGTGAAGCTACTTTGGTAATGTTACTACAAGCCAGATGTCTAACTTCATTGTCAAAACACGAGATAATTCTCAAGCTTATTACTCCGCTTTGATGGCTAGAAGATAAGAATACATCGTGAGATAAATATCGACTCTAGAGTGCATAACCAATCATCTACATAATGTACACATAATTCTTCTCGATTATTATGATTTGTGCGAAATTCATCGATTCAATTGAGTAAGCAAATAATAAATAACTACTTGCACTAGTTGGCATGAATATCCTTAAGTTTACATTCACATAAGTATAAAGTGATCATGTATTCATGCAACTTGGTTCATTTCCTATTAATTCTATGTATAGAACTCACAATTCTAAAGTGCGAGATAATTAATTTGGCATTTGTTCAAATTTTTCATTTTTCACCGTTTCATTCAATTTTCAATTATAACTCATGGCTAAGTCTCCTGCCCCCACTTAAACTTGGCATTGTCCCCAATGACAGCGAAAAATGAGATTTTAAGAAAAAGACTTAGCTCTGGAAGCGGCTCTCAAGTAGATGCATAATGTAGTTGTGGACCAAACACGTCGTGGAGAAGCAATCGAAAACTGTTTAAGCAAACCAAGCGAAACTCCACGAAACCGTTAATAACATGTCAATGGAAGTTATAAAATAATGTGGCGGTAATTAGATATAAAATATCCAAAAACAATTTAAGCCACTTTATTTCATAAAACCAATGACACGGAAAACCAAAGAGTTAAAACTACAAAACTCACGTATAGGCTATCAAGGAAAAAACCTCGTTTTATTCCGAACTTAGAATCGAACATGGCGAGATGAAAAAAACCTTATGATCTCATGCTACTTTATTCGAGACAAAACAAAAACAAAGATAGTTTTTAAGAAATAGTTACGAGTTTATAGTCGCGGCTTTCGACTTAACTCAGCGATGGTTTAAGTATCGTGGGATCTTGAGTGAAGACTTCCTCCTCCTTTACCTTGACCAAGACCAACATAATGTTTCACATGGTGTCCATTAACCACAAAGTGGATTGGTCTTTAAGGTTCAACAATTCAACGACTCGGAAGGAAAAACCTTACTCACTCTATAAAGGGCCATACCATCGTGATTTTAACTTGCCAAGAAAGAGTCTCAGCGTGAATTGTAAGAAAGAACCGAGGATCGCCTTCCTTAAAGGTGCGGTCCAATATCTTCTTATCATGAAATTTCTTTGTGCGCTCCTTAAATATTTTGCATTCTCATAAGCTTCAGACGAAACTCCTCTGGCGAGTTAATTACAACAACCTTATTTCTCAGAGCTAAACTCTCATCAAAATTCGACATCACGCGTAGCCCACGTAGCCACGGTGTTCAAGTTCAACGGTAGATGACATGCTTTACAAAAACAATGTTATAAGGGACATACCAATAGTAAGTCTTATAAGCGATCCTATAAGCCCATAAAGCATCATCTAATCGCCGCAGCGACCAATCGCTTTACAGTCGTATTCACGAGTTTTTTCCAAAATCGCGCTTTATTTCTCGATTTGTAACCTCAACTTGTCCACTTGTTTGAGGTGATAGCGATAACTAACTTGTGTCTAACCCGTGCTTAATCATCAACTTTTCAAGCGGCCTATTACGAGAAATGGCTTCCATTATCACTAATAATGGCGCGAGGGTTCAAACGCGTGAAGATATTTTAGATTAAAATTTGATACAACCTTATCATCGTTAGTAGGCGATGCAATGGCCTCAACCCGTTTGGACACGTAGTCGACCGCCACTAAGATATAGCGGTTGGACAAAGGCAGTAAAGGGCCCCACAAAATCAATACCCCAAACATCAAAGTTACCTACAGGATATTCTTGATGGCATTTCATTCCTTCTCGAGATATTTCTGTCATTTGGCAAGAATGACAAGATTTAACATATTGATGCGCATCTTTGAACAAAGGTCGGCGATTAAAAACCACATTGGAGAACTTTGCGGCGGTTTTGTCTCCTCCATAATGTCCTCCGGCCTCATAAGCATGGCAATGTCTAAGGATATCATACATCTCTTCTTCGGCACCATCTCACCAAGACATTGTCGGATCTAGCTTAAAAGATAGGGCTCTTCCCAATAATAGTGCCTAAGATCCTTAAAAATTTCTTTCTTTCTTGGGGAGTTGAGATTTGGTGGCAAGTATTTAGTGGATAGATAATTCACAAAGTCTTTAAACCATGATTGTTTATTCTCATCACAACCTCGACACGAAGATCTTTGCGGCGCAATCATCCTTTCCATGTATGGCCGTGATGGAGAATAGTTGTTCATCGAGGAAATGTTTCTCAATCTCGGTATTTGGCTCATTTTCCTCTGTTGTAAGCGGGAAAGATGATCCGCAGCAAATTCTCGGATCCTTTCTTATCACAGTTTCTACATCAAATTCTTGCAATAGTAGAATCCATCTCAATAACCTTGGCTTGGAATCTTGTTTGGCTAAAAGATACTTGAGAGCGTGTTCGATCCAAGCGGTGACTTTAGATCCTACTAGATAAGATCTAAACTTGTGAAAACAAAGATAACGACCGAAAGCTCTTTCTCGGTAGTTGCATAATTCCTTTGAGCGGCATTTAAAGTTCAACTAGCATAGTAGATGGGCCTAAAGATCTTGTCTTTCCTTTGTCCTAAAGCGACACCTCTGACAATGATATCGCTTGCATCGCATACATCAACTCAAAAGGTAGATTCCAATCGGCGCAATCATAGCAGGTGCGATTATAAGCATGTTCTTTAACTTATTGAAAGATTTCATGCACTCATTAGTAAACACAAATGGCACATCCTTGGCCAATAATTCGGTAAGAGTGCAGAGATTAAGGAAAAGTCCTTCACAAACCGGCGATAGAATCTGCGTGGCCAAAAAACCTGCATATGTCTTAAGATTGGTTGGTGGAGGCGGTTTTCAATCACCTCTACTTTTGCTCTATCCACCTATATGCCGTTCTTAGAAATCGGTGGCCAACACTATACCTTCGATAACCATAAGATGACATTTCTCCCAGAGTTAAGCACGAGTTCGTCTCTCCATCTCTTCAACACTCTTGCCGGATCGTGAGTGTCTCGGATTTTATCTAATGCAAAATAAACAAGTAATAAAATTTATAAATCCGGTATTCCCAGTGTAGGGATCATAGTATAGCGATTAATACGGTCGATCCACGAGGAATCGAGTATCTAGTTCATTAATTATCTAAGATTGATACCAATTATTTCTAAACCTAAAACTAAAAGCGAAAAAAAAGCGGGCGAAGTTATCGGTCAAAGCGAGGAAGGATAAAAGCGAAAATGAAATCTAAACTATAAGCTATAAAATAAGCAGATAAACAAGAAGATGATCATGGTGATTAAACAACGAACAAACAATAATCCACCGTTCCATAACCCTCTATTTCCTCTACAAAGTTATCTTGTGATGAGTCAACTAAAATTGTGGTTCACCTATCAAGGTATGAATTTCTACTCTAAGTAGATAATTACCTATCAATCTTTTATCTCTCGATCTTAAAGATTGGCGTTATCAAAACAAGGTGTAAGATCTCTCCAATCTAGCAACCTAGAAATCTAACCTATCAAATCTCGTTATGTCAAGATTAAAAATCTCATCTTTCTATGGTGATCTAAGGTTTACACCGACTCTAGTCATCACAGTGAAACATCAATAAGCAATACATCTCTCGATATCGATTGCATAACACATAAGCATAGAAAGATACAACTTTAATCAAATTCACAAAACAAACTAGATTGAAAATAAAGAACACTCTTGAAAGCAGTTCACATGGTTTGAACAATTGCTCGACCTCAAGCATTGACATAAAGCAATGACAAAGCGAAATAAGCGAAGAAAAACAGAAAAATCGCAACCCGGCCTCCCACAAGAAGCTGGGGGCCGCTAAGGTTTTCTACTAATGATTGTGTATCAATAGGTCTCAATAATGTATGTTTAGGAGTTGAAATACGATATTTATAAAAGCGAAGCGGGCGGCTTTTTGCTAAGTCGGTTTAAGGGCGCCCGTCCGTATTGTTGGGCGCCCGTCCAAGATACCTTGGACTTGCTTGAGGCGCCCGTCCACTCGGCGTCAAACTCTACGAATCACTTTCCTCTCACGGATGCTCGTCCACATCTTACGGATGCGATTCAAGCTTAGGCGTCCGTCCACTCTCAGGGCGGGGCTTGAGCGAAACGTTCGCTTGCTCAAAAATCGATCTTCTCATCTTTATCTTCAATCGATTTCATCTTTATCTCTTCTCCTCTTCATTAATCCGATTGTTAACCTCTTTTAATCCTCTTTTTGGTGAAATTGTGTATCTACAATACATCAAACACATTGGAAAATGTAGTATCTTGAAATAAACATGAAATCATCAATTTTACACATAAATCATACAATTTTACAACTAACCCATTAAAAACATCACTTGCTTTCGATACTTGATATAAAGCTCGATTTCTATGAAAAACATCCGAGATATGAAATTGACATAAAATATATCCTTATAAAGCGTATAAAATCACCGCCGCGGATGAGACATGAATCGAAATCATCTCCAAATACGGAGAAATAATCCATAAAGATCTACAGGAAATCTTCAACCATATCGACAAGCAGAGAAATCATGCATCTTTGAAGCGTTCTTTGGTGCGTTATACAAACCAAAGGGATTCTATTGTAGCGAAGGCTCCGTATGGACATGTGAAAGTGGTCTTTTCCACGATCCTCAAGGTGAGATATGAATTTGATAATATCGAGTAACCGTCAAAAAACAATAAAATGCATGTCATTTCGATCTCTCGAGCATTTGATCAATGAAGGAAGAGGAAGTGATCATACGAGTAGCATCATTGAGTTTCTAAAGTCAATGCACACTCTATGACGATGTGAGTCTAACGAGAATCAACTCATTTAACTCATTAAGCTTGAGCTGTAAAACCCCTTCTTGGAACTACGTGGATCGGGCTAACCCGTTCACTATCGAGAGATAGGAAAGATGATTCTATTTCAACATCTTAATAATTTCATCACCACAACCCGTCCTTCAATTGTGGAGTCAACCTTCTTTGGGGTTGTACAACCGCTTTCTTGGCGGGATCGACGGAGATTTTATGCATGCAAGCGTTGGCCCGGGACTAATGCCTTTGATGTCGCTATAGTCCATCAAATGCTCGCGATACTCTCTACGACACTCTCATCAACTTTTCTTCTTGGATTTGGTCAAAGCGAGAGAAATAATAAGCGGCAAGTTTTAGTCTTGAAGAAATACATACTTCAAATGTGCGAGGCCAAGGCTTCAGCGTCAGTTAGTGGAGGTTCTTCTTGAGGTCTTTAACTTTTGTCCGGTTAGCTTAAGTTCAAAGAACTTATGCCGTGTCGAGTATGGTAGAATTTCTCAACCTCGGTAGAATTCATCTCGCCGACATGTCTACAGGGATTCTACTACTACATCCAGGCCATATCACTTTTTCTTCCTCGCTCTTTTCATATGGCACTTCATCCCTCTAAATTCCAAGGTAGCCTCGAGGAAATTCTTAATATCTTCATATTGTTGGAAATCAACGACAAGCTTGTCATGAATCCAACATGAAACATGCATCCTCTTCATCATCGGTGTCTTCATAGTGTCAAACACGTTGAATGCTATTTCATCTCCATTAACTCTTCCACTAACTCTCGCTTTTGTAAAGCATCGATAAAAGCGTCTACTAGTGGCCATAAAAGGTCTTCCCAGATTAGGGGCACTTCCGTGGTTAGCTTCCACGTATCGATACAACAAAGTCGACGGAAACACAAACTTCTCAACTCTTACTAGCACATCTCAACCACTCCACTGCAAGGTTCATGGCCCAGAATGATCAGCTAATTGCAAAGTAATTGAAGTCTTTTGAGGTCTTTCATACACACCCGAAAAATGGATAGAGGCATCAGTTCGCTCTCTCTGAGATCACACAAGGCCTTGTTCAAACATCGTTACCTATGGTGCAGGGAATGAGAAACTTCCCGGATCCACTTGCATTTAGCGGGTAACTTATTTGAAGAATAGCGAAACACTCCTAGGAGATAAAGAACAAACACTCAATTCTTTAGGCGTCTACTCTAATTTTCTCAGTCTCTCTCAATCCATGGTAAAAGTTTGCATTAAAAGCCAAAGAGATATCATGATGAGACAACTCTCTACAAGCTTCCTTAAAAATGCTCCCAAGCAGTCAAAACTCTCCCAGTTGTTTGCTTAAATCCTAAGATGTCTTGGCGTAACTTAAGAGGTTTTCACAAGGAAAATACTTATTCATGAATTTTGCAACAATTGTTCCCAAGTAGTGATAGATCCGACCTCAATGAAGAGAAGCCATTGCTTATGGCTTTATCTTTCAAAGTGAAGGGAAAAGCTTAAGATGAATGTTCCCCTCCGGGATTAATTACAGTTTCACCGATGCTAACGATTTCCAGAAATTTGTCACATGGACACCAGGATCTCGTTTTGGACTCCATGAAAGTGGAATAGTTGGTCACCATTTGAATTACATTAGGCTGGGGTGATGAGACTTCCGCTGACATCTTGCGGTGCTTTACGATAAGCGAGGAATGGTGCTCGATAGTAGGTGTTCGTAACACTTGTAAAGTCGCCTGTGACTTGGTTTCCATTATTAGCATTAATATTGTTTGCATTATTAAAATTATTGGCATTATTAATAACCGAGGATTAATTACGGTTCGGATTGACGGAATGCCTTCCATTTTACGCCTCCAGTTGAGAATGTTGAGAGAATGATCATTGTTGTATGTCGCTTTTACCGATTGATTAGTGCTTTCGCTTTCCTCAAGATTTGGATCTCTTAGGCCCTTGCTTGGTTCTACTGCTAACTTTCTATTTAAGCCTTGTAAATTTCTCTATTCGAGGATTATATGGCTCAGCGGTTCGCTTGATTTCAGTAGCGTACTATAAAATAACAAAAAACAATAAAACAATTAAAAACTTTAAAGGCTGAGCCTTTATTAGACTAAATAATAAAAAGCGAAACAAGCGGACTCTATTCCACAATATTCACGATTTACTTTTAATCAAATAAGCTATGTTTAATTTAATGACACGAGTCCCGACAGCGGCACCATAAAAACTTGATGTCGGGTCAAGTAAAATAAAAATACTAGATACTAAATAATACACTAGCGAGAACTAGGTTCAATCGTAAGTATCGTTTAGATAGAGTCGAGTGATCGATCAGAGACTCGGATTAAGCGAAATATGACTTAACGGACTAAAGTAAATTAAAAGCGATCTGACCAGCGGATAAATAGAAATAAAATTGACACAATAGAAACACAAAACAAACAAAAGACACAGCGGCACTAAGACACTTATTTTTATAGGTTTTATAAATGATTGACAAGCGGTATTGATAACGCTAGTAATTACTCCCGTAGTACTATGTAGATGGACGACGAGACAAAACAAGACATTTAAGATTAATTATTACATTTCACGAAGTCATCCTAAAATAGATCCCCAGCTCGGTTAGGCCACTCCCCAGAACATCGTGTCTCGAATTCGTGACTTCACATTTTGAGTCACCATCTCGTATAACCGACGACACAGTCTGGAAAACTAGGGATGCGGTATAAACCGTAACCTCGTCTAAGTAACATTCCTATGATTAGGCGTACTCCTTGAACACCGATTCAATCTCTGTCCTAAATAACAATCACTTTTTAGGTCTCGTATTAAGTGCGATGACCAAATAATTAAGTTGATCAGAAGTTTAATTACTCGTTTGAATTACAAAGCGAGAGAACTGGCGTGGTCGAAAGCGTTCACAGACAAATCAAGAACATCACGAATCTTTTGCTACCAAAAAGACATAAGCTACATTTTACCATAAGCTTCGGTCCCAGGGCAGGAGGTTTGCTCGTGAAGCGTCTTTTACGTCCGGTCTACATAAACATGGGTTCGTAAATTAACTCACATGCTTGAAATCAATACACAAAAAAGACTACTCATGCGAAATAAATTAGATCTCTGAATAAAGATTGCATAATAGAAGTAGGCATTACCACGAAGAAAACGGCGTGATTCCCACTCTTGATCACGATCTGCTAACAGGAGGTTAACATTCCGATAATGAGCGAACATAAAATAAAATAAAAGCAAAGCGAACTATATATGATAAAAGTATTGAAAATATTGTATTTCTAAGGTGTGTATGGCGTGTTCTACATGTACCTTTATTTATAGGTGTTCAAGCTAATTAAGGGATATACTTACAAAATATCAAACAAATAATGAGTAACTCGGCGATCTCAAAATAATGTCATAAGCCCCCTAAATTGGAAGTGTAGAAGTTAGGCGCCATCATTTGATTGGTTTGCGGCTTTTGTCATCATCTTTGCTCCTCTTTACTTTGTGCTTATCCGATGTTTATCTTCAATGCATCTTAAAATTATCTTGAAGATTAAATTCTTACATTAGTATTTATCCTCATAATTATCAATCTCACCAAAATAAATATTTATCCCAAAATAAATCATGTATTTAAATAAAAGCGGATAAATCTTGGATTTATATAATATAACGGATAAATACCAAATATATCTTATAAATAGATAAATACCAAATTATTATTTTATTAATCACATAACATTAAATAATAATTATAAGCCAGGTGATTTATCATAAAAATATATAATATTAATCGATTTAAGGCTAATGTTGATGACTGGGTACGGGACCAATTTGTCATCATCAATCCAAATTTATCAGGAGTTGTCTTGGTGGCCATACGGTATGTCGGCGAGCTTTGCTGGCAAAGAAAGCCAAAAATGTTTCCGGCAATTTTGTAGCATATTGCTACGTGAAATAGTAATACATGCATCTGTCCTATGCCTTCCCCATGCGAGAAGTCTGAAGGTCACGAGTCTTTGATTTGAAAAGAGTGGTGCAAAACCTTTCTGGCCATATCAACCAAATTGGTCGACAATGATAAT